>JAPYYV010004094.1:0-17213 GCA_030522625.1 Copidosoma aretas
GATTCATGCATGATTATTTATTTATACACTCTTAGTAGGCTTTTCGTCTTTACGCTAAAAAAAGATTTTGAATTCTTTTATTTTTGATCGTTAGTAATTAAAGTAAGTAAAATTATAAAATCTGTTATGAACAGGTACATTTGAAAATCAGAGGAATAAAGTGCAGAAAAATCTTTATGACACATTTGGGATAAGAGTTGATCAAGTACTTCAAGGAAAAGGCACAACAAACACGGAAAATCTTGCCAGGACTTGTTTCAATAACCCACAAAAATTTGCCGAAGCCTTGGGTGTTGATGAGAAACTCGTCTGTAATATGTCAACAGTAATAGCTATATTTAGATGTTGCAAAGAAATCAACCTACCTAAATTCGAAATTCTGTGCCTAGATAAATACTGGATGTATTATACTGTGTACCCTTGGGCTAAGTTAAGTCCCAGTGTGCATAAGTTGCTTATGCACGGCTGCTAGATCTCTAAAAGATTCCCGGTTCGTTGATATTTCTATCAGAAGATGCAAGTGAAAGTTGCATCGTTTGCACAGACTACACATGACAAGGCATGCAAGACAGTCAATCAGAAAAGATAAATTGACTGATGTATTCAATAGTAGTACATATCTATCAGATCCACTACTGTCATTATTAAATATAAGTGATAGAAAAATAAGTAAGAATAAAAAGAAAATTGTATCCGATGAAATGCAACAGTATTTACAAAACAAGTAAGATTATTATGCAATAAATCAGTATTTCTCTAGATCAAATTATGTAGTGATGAAGAAACGTAGTAAATAATTACAAATTAATATGTTTTTCAGGGCAAAAACAAATAAATTAGATATTCCGATATTTTTTAAAAGTAGTGTTGGCTCTTTACTGTTAATGTTTAGTAACAGTAGTTTGTGTTAGTTCCTTTATTAGTTTATATTATTAAAAATATTGGCATTTGATCTGCTATACGATTCAAACGACAATAAAAGCATAGGTCACTATTTTTGGGGTTATGTCTGCAAGTATGGACTCAAAAATGTTAAATAAAATTTCAATAATCATGATTGAAAGACACATAGTGAAAAATACACTAAGGCACTCACTCATCCATTTATTTTATTGAAAATTCTAACGTTAAATCGAAAATTTTGTGAATTTTCGTTTTTCTTGAGATTTCTAACCGTAAACATATTTTTTTAGGTCTTTTCTACAGTTTTTCTATATTCAAGAACTCATAATTTGTATATTCCAGAAAGAATAAGCACTATAGAGTTTTAATTACAAACTTATATGTTGTTAAGGGCAGAAACCAAAAAAATTTGACATTTTTTGAGGTTATGTTGGCCTTACACTGTTATTGATTATGAATTGTATTTAGTGTTGGTGTAGACTTTAGTTTTCACTTTTACAAATATTGTCTAGTCGTTATTCTAATTTTCTATGAGAATAAAACGACAAAAATAGCATGAATCGCTATTTTTTAAGGATATGTTTGAAAGTATAGACTTAAAGACGTCAAGTATTAAAAAAAAAATTATTTTTAAAAGGCACATATTCAAATACTCATTGCAGTACTTACTAATTTATTTATTTCACTATAAGTCATATCGTTAAATCCACTATTTTTGAAAAATTTTGTTTCTTTTGAATTTTCTAATCTCAAAAAAAAAAAAATTGAGTCTTCCCTATAATTATCCTGTATTTTAGAACTGATCGACTTCATTTTCCAAAAAAAAATCATTACATTATTATTTTTCTGGCAGGAGCTATTTATTTTGAAAAAAAAAAACCAAAAAAGACACACTGTGCGCCGTAAGACATGGCAGCTGGTTCTTTCTCTGTTTCACATGTGTAGGCACCTTTACGGAATGTGTAATAGAGATAAAAGCAAATTTGACATCAAAGAACGTGGAATTATCACTCTCCTCTAAATAATAAGTTGTGCCTGTTCCCGAGGAGGCTTACATCGTTTTATGTCACTTTTTAACATTTACTAGATAGATTTATTCCTATTAGGTATGCCACAAATCAACTGAAAATTATACTGCTCGCTGAAAATCCAGTATTGTTCTTTTATGGAGTACTATTGTTTGTCTCAAAACTTCTAACTTATCAAAAAAAAACACTAGAATCTTTTTAAATTGTTATCAACACTTTTGCCGTCAAAGTATTCTATATATAGTACATATACATTTATATGTGTATATTATATGTCGTATAATAAATAGTAGAGTGTATATCCTAAATGTTCTAGTAATTTTTGGAAAAAGGCACTATTTTTAAGTTGCACAAAAGACAAATGGGTGATGACTTTCACGTTTAATCATTCTATAATTAGGTAAAATATGAATCGATACACTTACTTATATTCTGTCATATATTTATTATGAAAAGGTAGAATCGAATTTGTTTTCAAATTAAACTTCAAACTAATCGAAAAAAAAAAATCATGAGTAAACAAATTTTTTTAAAGTTTTCACAAGTACATTGCATGTGAAGTATGTTAAGGACATGACAGTAAATTTTATAAGAATAATCTTTTCTTTTTACTAGGAGGGTAATACATTTTTGTTGTTTTACGTAATAATAGGGCTACTTATGAAGGAGATGGTTTACATATCAAAAAAACTTAATTGTAACTTTTTGACTCAGTAAAATTTTGGCATATCCTATCCTAAAAAGAAGAATAACTTTGAATGAAGCCTTTTATTCGTGATGTGATTGGCTAGAGATAATCATCACATGATTAGTATGCTTCAAACGAGACACGCGAATGAAAAAAAAGCTATGTTTTTGAAATGTAACTATAATTTTTATTTCAAGTGCTTTCGAAATTTTGTTAAAGTTCACGATGAAAAATTTTAGTTCAATGTATCCTTGATTATAACAATTAGACGAAAAACATGATTTAGCGTAATATTAATACGCGTTATTTTTTTATCTGATGATATAACTGGCAAAAATTTTGAATTGGAGTAAATTTAATTGTATATCTATAATAAATTGTACTTAAATTAAGTACGTAATACGTATCTTATTGTGACTTTTACCATTCAATAAAATTTTTTTTAAAGAAATAACATGAAGATCTGTTATAAAAAATGAAGGGCTCTTTTCTTGAATTTTACATGCTGATAAAAGTGAATTTAAAACAGTAAATTTCATGATATGTAAATTAAATGAAAAATCTATCGAAATGTTTGTCATCAAAAGATATTACAAGTAATCGCGCGAAGCGCGCCTGGCATTTATAGTAATAATATACTTGGGAATAGTTCATTTTTCTTCCCACCTCCCTGCCTGACTACCATTTGTTAACTCTGCTACACCTGCACTGTGTGGCCGTATTTTTTATCTTGCACTAATACATGCAAGGTTTTACTTTTTGATATACTCTAGTGAGCTTCAAGGAAGTGAGCGGCAGACCGCCGCCATTTATTGCAAATCCTGTTAGGCTTATATATCTATATCTAGGCCTTGCTAGAAACAAAAAAACGACGCCTTTTATTCATCTTATGGGATTCTGGCAAATAATCAACTACTGCCCCACATTATGCCGCTTACTCCCTTGAAGCTTACTAGTATACTCTTTTAACGCTGTACAGTAAATTTTGTTTCACTTAATTCTGCTCTGGACCGTTTCATAAAAAACATAATTCAAAAAACTGTCTAAATTTAAAACTATTTGATAGGCTTACGTAATTAACAACTGTCTACGTCAATTTGAGTCTACTAAGTATGTAGATAATGTGTACGCACATCAGATAAGAAGGTTGTGACTTACTAATAGGTGCAACAAAAAACAGGGTTACAGCACTAGAGTACAAACAAAAGAATATGTATATCAAAAATAAAATTGTAAATTCATTTACTGCAAAATACTATGCTATAAACACAAATGAATAAAACCAAATAATGAAATTTGATTGACAAATGATCCATTATTTTAGCTATACAAGGGTTCCAGATAGAAATATATACTATCATCTGTATAGAAACCTAATATTCTGAGCATCTATAAAAATTTATTGAGGCGATTATTTTTAATGATTGACCATAAATTTTACAGTGGAAAAATTATGGTTTATAAGAAGGTTAATAAAAATTTACGTACTCCTATTAAAGGGTTCTTGTCCTTCCTTACAAGACAGTAAACGAAGTTCAGCAACTGCATAGCAACTCCAAGATGAAGACTCACTTTCCCCGTTGCATTGCAGAAAAAATCCTAAGGATCTTTGTGGTTGACGCTCTTGTGTTTGGCTTGAACGTGGCATAACCATTATTTTCCAGGGTAAATTTCGAACAAAACATGGCGAAGATAATTGTGAATCTTTCATTTTCGATACGTTTTCTACAGTATATCGAAATGTTGCTTCGTTTCTTGCTTCATCTGAAATAATAGTATTTTTATGAGTTATGCTTGTAAATTTTGTATCATGCTTCTAAAAGTGTTTTTTTTTACATCGCAATTTTAGCCTATTAACCTGGAAATCAACCTACTTCGCATTTATATTATCCATTATTCTTCTTCTCGAGAAGGGCTCTCGATACTATTTCTCTGCTGCAGGTTCGTCACGGACTCTATCCGTTAATAGGCTATCGAGTACTCAAGTTGCGAAAATTTCCTTTGCTAGTATGACAAAAATGTGTCCACCAGCTAAAGGGTGCAGCGGATCAATATCTTAGGCAAACCACCCAGTCCTTTATTTGAATCTTGACAAGAAAAATTCAGAAAATAAAGTTTCTGAAATTTTACACCTCGCGAGATTCAACTTTGGCCTACTTGATAGCTAATGGAATTAAGTGCCACTTTGACATTTGAGCTATTAACGGCTTCAAATCCAAAGAAGTCATTTATACACACTATGGATTATAAACGTCTGTGAAGTTGGCATGACACAATTAAAATAATGTAACCATTTTAGGAGATTAATTTACAGTTTTTTAACAGTTCTCACACAGTTCTAGTTAAAAATTTACAGTTATATTAAATAAAAAAAATAAAAAAAAGTGCACTGCTAACTTCGGCGGAAGTTGGTAGAACACCCTTGCGTACAGGGATTGGGGAACCTCCCAGCCTCAGGGCAATAGCCTAAGAATTCACAATTTTTTACAGTTCTTAGATAAGCTGGATCCCAAATTTACAGTGTAAAGAAAAAAAAAAAATTTACAATTTTTCAAAAATAACTGTGTTCTACTAACTCAACCGAATCGATTTATTAAACTGGAACTACACAAAATAAGCTTTTTATCTCAACAAACAAATTAAATAGTTTATTTTTTCACGTAAAATATAAGTTTTGGTTTTACTACATCCGTACTTTATTTTTATCTGTTGGTCATCTTTGTATCGTCGTACAATATCCAATTTCCTGCTCTGTAACTCAAAGCAGTATAATGTCCCATGTCCTTAGAAATTTTGATTTCCTGTCCTTCGTATGCAACGAGACCGGTTAGTACAAACAACGTTTTATCTAGATCAGTTACAGTTGACAATATTGCTTTCAATGTTATTTTGCAGTCATTGTCCGACAATCCGTAAATTTACGTAAATTTCGAAACAAACAAAATCTCCTGAAAATAATTTAAAGTTTAAATTGTGGTTGTATTTATTTTACATGAATTTAATTTTGGGTATATTGAGCAGGTGATTTGTGCAAGTAAGGGACGCTACTGCTTGTTTAATTACAATGGAGTCCATTAAGCTAGCATAGCCACATCATAAGGCCACAAAAATAAATACACCATAACTTTTGCTCATATGTTGCCCAAAAGCAGATTATTAAATTTAAATTTCGCGCCATCAGCCTCTGTTGGTAACGATACGTTTTTTTATTGTTTATTCAAAACTAATGAAAAAGAAGCAAAATCCAAGATCGCATGTACTAGATATTAACATTTTTAATTACTACACACGTTTGAAGTTGATATCTCAATTTTTTGTACTGGAGACATATGCGCCATGAAGATGTTAGCGTTTCTAGACTTAGTGTATCAGCTGGAACAGAACATTCGATGAACAAATGCACAGATTTATAACATAACTTACAAGAGTACATCCGTGGTGAGTCTCTACCGCAGGCACAATCACTGATTGACTGAAAATATTTGAGAGGAGAGAACTACTTCTCAACAGAAATAGCACTACCAATAGACAAGTTTGATAAATCTTTTTTTGTGCTTTCACTATTCGAAAGACTTCCACAGTTATTGTATTCAAACGATTCATTGCTTTGATTGTTATTCAATTTTGGTTCAATGCTCTGTAAAGTTATTGAACGAGATTCTGATTCTTTTGAAAACTGCGCACTTTTGTTCGATAAATCTAGCTCAACAATATCTTTTTCTTTTGTTATTTCGCTTTTTTTTCTGAAAATATTCTTAAACGTCCGTCATAGTAGTCCATAATGTCTTCTACCGTAACATCGACTCTCGTGACTTTTATCCCTCCTTTTGATACTCCGCGTTAAATTTTTCTCATTTCAGACTCTACGGACGCACTTGATCAAGGTTTGAAGCTTAAAGCATCAAATTTGTTATTATAAATATTCGCCCACATGGGTAGATGCTTTATCTGTGTGATTAATTTATTAGCTATTTTAACATCAGCGTGAGCATTTTCTCTGTCTCGTTCTTTTTCAATCTTCTCTAAGACCTTTTCTTTTAGATTATGCACCCAATTCAACCATTTACTACAGTTAGACTGCTGTTCATCAATTTCAGTGTCTTTTATACTAAATAAAAATCTTCTTCCTTCTCATCTTCATCATCCGCACAATAATCATCACTTTCCTCTGATTAATTACATTGAGCATCATACTCATCCACATTTTTTATTAGAGCTTTTGAGGCGATTTTGCTTCTTTCGCATGCATTTACACAATTCCTATAAGTACCGTCTGTCTCAGACAAACACACGGTTAAAATAATTTTAATTATTCCTTCCGCTTTTTCTAGCATATCGCACAAGATCAATTGACCAATACATGGCATGTAAAAAAATTTTACGCGTCTATTAATGTAACTCAAGAATTTGCGCTATATCTTCATATAATGCACTACGTCTAAGGAAATAAACGTAATCTGCTCCATTGAAATTGGATCTTGTAAAAACGTGTCCCAATATTCCTCAATTTTGTGAAAGCGTTTATATACAGTTATACAGTCTGTCAATAAAGCCCTCGAACAATCACAAATCTAAAAAAAATGCGTTTTGATTTTACGTATTCCCAAATTCTTCTTATTTTAACTTAACGCGGGAATACAAGCCATCGCAGTAGAGTTGCGCAAATAGAAATGATTGAGCTTAAATATTTTTTAATACTATTATTATGACTATTATTATTCTGCCACAATATGAAAAAATAAATAATGTTAGTCTTGTGGTAATAAGCGGCAGTTATAAAAATCTCTCTCTTTTATTAATGCGTCAAAAAACTGCCAAGGAAAGCTAGCTTAATCATGTAAGATTGAAGCACGTTAAGAGTTTACTTTAACAATAATTTTTTTTTTATCATAAACGAATAGTAAACTAAGCTATGTAAGAAATTTGTAATAAAACTTAAACAGGATATTTTTTTACGCATTATAAATAGGGATATGCCTTATAGCCATCCCACTTAATATCAAACTAGTACATCACTTGGTTTTTTGCGAGGTTTTTTGTCATTAATTTGAGCAAAAATTGAAAGGAGCTGCGTCGTCTAGAGTAGTGACACTACAATCGGTGGAATGAAGTTGAAACACGATTCTACAGTTTTGGTCATAAATCCGCCCTAAATGCAGTAACGATATCGAGAAGAATATGCACCAGGAAACCAATTGGAAAGTTTAGAACAAGATTTAATTTAAGAAAAGGATGAGTTAAAAAAGTCAATCAGGGCCCAAGTTATGTCTGGTTAGTGTAAAAAAACTTCGGTGTCCTCTAAATTATCGCTTTTTCAACGTGATTTTAAACTGCTCATAAATTTCAACCTAGACATCATCTTGGGCTCAGTCAAATCATTACTTGTAAATCAGTCCAAGATTTTTATATGATATTCGCGAATAAAGTACTTGATAGTTCTTGAAAAAAGCTTGAATTTAAGTTCTGGTTAAGTCGAAAACATTTATTAGAAGGAAAGTTACAAGGATTTCAAATTATTGTTGGAAAATGATGAAAAATCTTATTTATAGTCGAAAACAATGTTTCAGACATTCTTGACGTCAGTTGCAAACGCTTTTAACTTTCTTTACGGTTAATGGTTTTGAGTCATCTGATAAGAGCTTGTCATGTACTTTACATTCATTATCAAATAAATACAATTATTTTATCCAGAGTTAAAGAACAAACAAAATGGTAAACCGTGATTTTCTAATTTTTTCTGAAATTTATGCAGGTAGTTTTTTTGTCACGATTCAACTCACAGTTAATTCAAAAAGTTTGTACTAGAAAAAATTAAAAGAGTATATCCTGAAATTCAACTTTAACTTCGATTGAACGAAAAAGGTTTAGCAGAACTAAATTACAAGCGCAATAAATTGAGGTTAAGAATGGATGAAACATGCTTTCTTTATTATAATAGTATATTACACACCAAGGGAGTAAAAGTAAAGAATTCTCTAGATCACACGTGTATTGCAAACGTGTGATCTAAGCCTTCTTTATTTCCTCCCGTTGTGCATATACGACATTTACCAATCCTGCGCAGTAAGGTGATATAGTAGACTTCGCCCCGAATGTACGCCCTGGCCGGATACACATGAGGGGTTAACCCTTTTGTTTCTACCAAGGGGGTACCAGAGTTGCAAAAGTGCCCGAGGTAGGAAATAGTAGTTTTCTTCACAAATGTGCATCTCTCCAGGGCGGTCCCTGGGCCCGAGGGCGCTTGCAAAGCAACGCCTGAGGGACTGTTGGGACGGCCCTGGCTGGATGCACATGCGTGGAGAATCCTATTTTTCTTACCGAGGGTGTACCAGGGTTCCAAAAAGGCCCGAGGTAGAAAATTAGATTTTTCGTCAATTGCTAGCATTAATTAAAAATCTTCGTAACTTCCTTTCTAAATAACGTTTTCGACTCAATCACAGCTTAACTTGAAGCTCTTTTTAAAGGCCTATCAAGTATTTTATGTTACCGCTCTGATGGCGCTGTATTAGATTACAAAATAAATGTTTGTAAAAAATAGGACAAAGAGACAGGTAATGTGGAAATTAGATCGTCCACCGTAACAATAAACGGTACTGTTACGTAGGCGTTGCGTGCATGTATGGCAATTAGTAGAATTGTCCCGGGCACCATTTTTCTTATCAACATTCGAACAAGATTTGATGGTATAAGATGCGAACACGGGGCGAGAAGAGTGGTAACTCTTTTCCAGACAATAGCCATGGAGATCTTAGAAACATAAGTCATAAAAATTTACGCTGACTTCTCTACCTCTCTCTCTCTCCCTCTTCTATCTCTATAAATTTTCAAATTGTTGGGCGATACTCTATAAGCGAATATCATATCTCGAGAGCTAATCCACAATTAAAGTAGGTATGAATTATTTTCACTCAACTCAATGCTACTAATGTTTGTGATCACCATTGAGCTCAGAACAGAGTAAAAATATTATCCCAAGCAGTAGTCAAAAGCGCTTGCAAAAAGCTTTTATTTAAGCTCTGATGAAGCTCGAAATTATGCGCAAGATGAAAGTTACGAGTCGTTTATAATTACGTTGAAAAAACAACAATTTTGAGGACTACCGAATTGTTTTAATATCAATTGAAATCACTCGCGACTCGGGGTTCTGATTGACTTTTCAACTTATCTCGTTCTCAAATTAAAGCTTGTTTCAGACATTTTAAGTTTGGGTTTCGTGCGGATATCGTTACTGCATTCAGAGCAAAGTTTTGATCAATTTTACCGATTTCTGTGCTATCATTCTGGATGACGTAGATTTTTCCAGAGGGGAAAAAAAGAGGGATGATCAGGCCAAACCGCACTCCACCAGCTAAGATTAAAATGAGCTCGGATAAAGCGCTTTTACTTTGGGGAATGAACGGTGAAACCAGAATAGTGGATTTCGCCCTGAATATGCATCTTTCCAGGACGAAACCTACTATTCTATGATCTAATCTGCTGCAATAGTTAACATTAGGAGCTTTAATCTTAGAGTACATTTACACAATAAGCTGTACCTAATGTTTACGGATGATTTTTTGACATTCTGAATGATATCATCAGTACTTAGTTTTGTTTTATTTTAAAATAAAATTAAATACCACAGTACTTTTTTAACACCGTTGTTGATAAAAGTGTGCAAGCTAGCTCAAAAATAAAATAAAATAAATAAAAAAAATTAGTTTCTATCAAAAACTTAGCACTTCTTTGGTAATGTTGGCACCTGCTTGTACTGTTTGTTTGAGCAGAAATTGAATTGATAGAGTATCCTGCCGCTTCGAAATAGTCCATCATTGTTGGAAGAAAAAATTGCAACAATCTTATTTAATTTTGAACAGTTAAGGAAGACAAAATGAGCGGTACCGTATCAACTTGTGGGCATATAGCTGCAAACTGCACTGTTGTGTTCAACTCGTTAGTGCTTACATGATAGTTGACAAATCATAACAAAAAAATCGTGTCATTCATGGAGTTATCAGGTTCCTATTAGTATTTGGCAAAATTCGATAACTGTTTCGCTGTTTTAGAAAAATCATAACTAAAAATGTACTGAGCACAATTTCTTAAATCGACAAAAGTCTCCTAAAAATTTTAGAGATTAAAATTTTTTTTAGTATGTTATTGTTCTATTGTCTCTGAAAAACCTCCGCACAAAATTTTAAGTCGAAATATTGAGTAGAAAAAATTCTGGGATCAATTCAGTGAAATTTTGTAGTTCCGCCACTCGTCCCTTGGCTGTGGTTTAATTACACTTTCCTCCATAACTTTTGCAATTATCTGGTCCTCTAGGGGTTTTAAGATACTAATATATTCAAGAGTTTACAACCTTTTATTTGGTTGCTCGTTTTTTAAGATCTTATTTTTTATTCCGTAGCTATCTCAGAAAGAAGATTTGAAAATTTACTGCACACAGCAGAATACATGGCCACTGACCTCAAACTGAAATATACTTACTGTATTTTTAAGACGGTCGCAAAATAAAAATAAGACCTTAACAAACAAGTAACCAAACGAAAGCTTGTAAAGTCTTGAATAGATTAGTATCTGAGGGGCCCCTAGAAGACCAGACAATCTCAAAAGTTATTAGAGAAAATGTAAAAAAATAACAGCCAAGGGACGAGTGGCGGAACGAAAAAATTTCACTAAATTGTTCCCAGAATTTTTTCTACTCAATATTTCGACTTGAAATTTTGTACGGATGCTTTTAAGAGACAATAGAACAATACTATGCTAAAAAATGTTGTAATTACTAAAATTTATAGCATTCTCTTGTCGATTAAATCAATTGTCGTCTGTATATTTTTAGGTTATAATTTTTTCTGAAACAGTGAAGACAGTTATCAAATTTTGACAAAACTAAATAGAAAGCTCATATCTCTATGAATGACTCATGCTTTTTTTGTGATGATATGTCCACAGTAATGTGAGCACTAGCGAGATGAACACAACAGTGCAGTTCGCAGCTATGTGCCCCCAAGTTCATATGCAACCACTCGCTCTATCCTCCTTAAACTATTTTTCGTCAATAATGTGCCTTTCCAGGGCAATCACTGGGTCCGAGGGCGCAACGGAGAGATGAACATTATTTACATCATTGTAGTAAATATTTGTTCTAAATTTAAACACAGCCAAGATTAACTGATTCCTTAAGTATCTAACCTCATCTGATCTCTCAATAACAATCAGAAACAAAACAAAGAATCATCCAAAAATTTTTGACGAGCATTGTAACAAATGTATTGACGATTTATATATTAGGCATGTAAAATACCGGCTTCGAGACGAGACAAGACGATACGATCTCGATTCGAAAAAAACGATACCGAGATAAACGAGAGAAAACCGGGCCGTTCCGGGTTGGGTTTTTCCGAAGAGGTTTTTCCCCAATCCACGGGACTTGTCCTGGGCAAATGCGGAACGGTCGTTAGGCATCTTCTACCCGCCTCCTCTTACCTTACTCCTCCAAGCCCTCTCCCAAGTGCTGAGTACCCTGAGTAGTGCCTTTAGAAAAGAGCTGGACGTATGTGCTATATAATATAAAAAAATAAAAATTACATAGGTATACATTTTGTTACTATTTCTAGTAGACTATACCTCCTGCGTGCGAAGCAGAAAAGTAAATGCTAGATTATTTGTGATGAATAGTTATGATCTTTATTAATCCTACAAAATAAAATCACTTTCACTTAATTTTTCAAAATCTCATGTTCAAATTTACCTGCTCTTGGCGAGTATCACCCAATCACATAACGAATAAAACCACTTCAGCTACGTGATAATCAATCTTTTTATCAAGATAGTGCTGTATGTACAGGCGCTACTCAGGGCACTGAGCTTTTGCGAGAGGAAAGAATGAGAGATGGGAGGGGGTGGGGATGACTAACATTAAACCCTAGCCCAAATCCTACAACTATTCCGCATTCGCCCGAGGAGAAGCCATACGGAAGAAACCCAGGAAAACTCTCGTGGAAGAAATTCTGGGAAACCTGACCCGGAACGGCCCAATGTATTCCCCAATTTCTGAGTGGGTGTATATGCGATGATAGGTACCAGATCTGCACTCCTACACACCTGTTCACGTCGTCCGTAACGTCAGAGAAACAATAGATATACATTTACCATGATAAGAAGTACTTCTGAACACTACGTACTTTTTGTGCAATAGCTCCCTGCTTCCCGCAACTTCAATATTATAACGAACGTGCCTGACAATATATCATGACTACAGTCGTGGGGACCAATCTTTTGGCTCTTGCTGATGTCGTAAGTTCGATTCCTGGTAGAATAATTTTCTTTTCCCTTTTTTTTGTAACATCTTATCAAAAATATGAATAATAATAAAACAAAATCATACTCTTTTTAAAAAACTTATTGCATTTTCATCAAAAAGGTTTGTTCTATCTTTTTATTTTTAGCTTCAAACTGGTACATTGCATTCTTAATCGAACATCAATACTAATCACATTTGCTGATAGTGTACATTATACACTAAATTATAATCTCTGAAAATGAATCAGTAAAATTTAACTTATAATAAGTAACTATTGACTTATTGGGTTAGTCAAATGTCATGCACTGACAATCAATGCACTTATTTAAACAGTAAAAAAACGTTACTTTTTGAATAAGCGAATAGCAACTGACTGTATTAGTCAGTATTCACTTATGAAACAGTAAGGAAACAAATTTTTTTTTGAAAATACATTTTTTCTTAATTTTTACCAGTCACATGCTTACGACGTAGTATTTTTTACCAAATATAGGTGTAGCTGTACCTATTAACTTAATTATTAAAAATAATAAATAAGGCCATGAAGATTATTTATTTTCAATCACACAAAAATCACTCATTTAATAGATGGTTGTTTAAAAATAAAGTTAAAAACATTTTTTACTAATATTATTTGTCATGGAGTTTTTAATAAATCATGAATCTTATTGTATAATTTTTATTATTTTTAATGTCTTATTTAGAAAATTACATTATCGTTTACTATCTAAATAAATATTTTGAGAACGTTTAATGATCATACAGCATATGCATGTTGATGTTATAAATGATCTGCTGAAAGAGAAGAGTAGGGTGCGTTGAAAAATTTTTACTTTAGCCGAGATTTGAACCGCAGACCTGTTGAGCCAGAGTCCAGCATCATAACCACTGACCTAAGGCAACTAGTGCGAATGAATGTACAAACTTATACATGTATATTATTAGCATTACGTTGACTGATTAAATCGCAAGATTTTACTTATTCCACAGTAAACCGTGGAATAGTGAAAATTCAACTTATTTTCCAATAAAATACAGTTACTTTAACAAACAAGAAAATTTTCCACTAATTCCACAGTTGTATTTTACTGTTTCATAAGTACAATTCGAATTTACTTTTTCGATAAGTAAAAATTTAACTGTTTCAACTGTAGAGAGTAAGTAACACTTGTTTCCATTCGAAAATATTATTTCATTGCTAATTCATTGTAAAAAGTAAATAATTATTTCACAGTGCATTGCAACACAAAAGTAAAGTGAAAATTAAATACGCTCTTATGCAAGAGAGAACACAAGTATTAATTTGATTAAAATATTTTAAAAAATGCAAAATTACAGCGCATTTAAGTACAAAAAGTTTTGCTTTTTTAATTTTTCTATCATGTATTGACAGTGTTATTGAAATGTATCCAATAATCTGTCAATTCATTTTTCGCATTTGAATAAACAAAATTATGTTTTATTATTTACGCGAAAAAATAATAGTTTCAATAGTAGAAAATGTCGTTACAAATATACATCTATTACACTATTCAATAAACTGCCTCATACACTAAAAGTTTTGAGAAACATAAGACGAAAAAGAGAAAAAAAATGTTTGAGAGACTGGTGCAAAATATTATAAAGTACAAGTACAATTAAATAATTATTGTGCTTATATTCTCTCTTTTAAAATGTTATAAAAAAATCTGTTTTTTGTCTCTTATTTAACTTTCTTTTGTATTCTTAGTTTTAAGTTTATATACAGTTTTAAGTATACCACTCCAGTGTACAGGCACACTTAGTGCCTCCTTGCTGGAATGTATTAGTTATAGTTCCACTAGTCTACTAATGAAAATTTAAGTACTCACTTAAGAAATTATATAGAAAAATGTTAACTGATAGTTATATTTATGTGCATTATGTGGTAAATAAATAAATAAATAAATAAATAAATAATAACTTTGGTAAAATTATTTGGGTTTTAAATATGTGAAGAAAAAAAAGGAAAAAAAAGATGCTCTACCAGGAATCGAGCACACGACACTGGGTATAGGAGCAAAACGATTACCCCACATTAGACCCCAGATAAGGCTTCACTTCATTTTAGATATAGGGCTGCCCCGCTCTCCTGCTCGCTTGGTCAGAGAGCTACGGTGGCCTGTTCGTGGAGCAGCAGCCAGTCATTAAAAGGGACAGAGAGGAATCGAAAGCTTAGTTTGTATTCTTTTTTTTTTCTAGCTACTGTACGGTTTAAATTAGGATGTAATCACATGCAGCCACGGAATCCGGAACCCGAGATCCGGACTTTGTAGCTGACCAATGAGATCCGTGCTTAAAATTCCGTTTACGCGTGAAAGACATTGACGGAAGGAGGAAACTGCAGAACATAACCTATAACCTAATCTCTATACCACTTTCCTGGAATTTTTATGCATCTTTGTTCTGTTGTTGCATTATGTTAAATTACAGCCTATAAATAATGTGTGTGTACTTTTATGTTACCAAAACTAAAAGTACTCTTTTCAAAGTATGTAATACAGACATATGGGCCAGAAAGTTCCGTTCTATAAACTGTCAATCGTTTACATGGGAGCGGAAACTTTAGTACGATCTCTTTTAACGTGTGAGTGCGAAAGAGACAGCTTGCTTTGCACGAGCGAAACTCTTCCATTCATTTAACATTGCTAGAAATTCCGTGTCCCATGTGAACGATATACTTTTGACAATACGGAAACGGAAATGTCCATTCAACTCCCATTGGCTGTATCAGAAAAGTCTGTATTGTGCGTTGCGGATTCCGTACTCTCCATGTGACCGCACCCTTACATAGCTCTTCTAGCTTGCTGCACCTAAAAAATCTCTTGAATTGGGTATATGTCCCAATACTTCAGCTACTGCACAGCGAAGATGTTGTATGGACACGGGTTAGGTAACTTTCGTGCTTTGCAGTATGCAGAACATCAGTCACGCCGGGTGTGGCGCTTTAAAAGCACCTTTTTTTTCAATATACATGGATGGTACGAAAAAGATTACTGGAAATGTTAAAAACAATAGGCAAAAGAAAAAAACGAGTCAGTGGGTGCTTGGTCACCCAACTATGAAGTTATACTTCTTTAATATTTTTTCATTCAATAAATAAACAATTATAAAGAATATAGTATGTAGATAAGAGAAGTACAAAGTATAGCCATGGTACGACGTGCGACCAGGCTGGCTAGTAAGAGACTGCCCGCTTTTATCGAATCTTCCGATTATTCCAAATAACATCCTACACTGATAACATCTCTAATGCCGCGCTCGCACTTGCCACATACGCTCATACACTTATTTTTAGTCCCATATATAACACCTACAATATATATATATATATATATATATATATATATATATATATAAAGAAGGCTTGGAAAATAATGAAAAATTATTTCCATTAATAAATGTTTATTCAATCATATAAAATGGATGATAAACATATTTTTGATAAAATATTTTATAAACACGCAAGGGTCCAGCCCTACACAGGACACCTCTAGAAAAGTACTATACATCTTATATCACTATAACTGTGCAATAAAGTGGCTGCATATGGTGTAGAGTGCTTGTGCAAAGTTGTACTATGAAGGATTGGACCCTTGCCCCAGTGAATGGAGCTTAACTCAAAAAATTACATTATTTACATAGAAAGAAAAAAATGTGGGCGTCACGTGTGACACAACGCAGAAGTGAGAACTCCAAAGGTTATTAAATGTGTACAAATGTATTAAAAGAGAGAACGAGAGCAAGTAAGTGATATATAGGAGATGGAAGTCATGGGCGTAAATATCATGGCAAATAAAGAAAACTATACATGAGATGCAATGAATTTATTCTAAAAGGAAAGGAACTTAAAAACATTAGTCTTTTTCCAGTTATGTAGTTTCTAAACAATATAAAAAATCATTTCTAAATAACGTATGCATGTCTGTATTGAATTGTAGAAATTGTTATTTTCGACCTATCTTGCTTACCCGTCGAGATATAGCGTATTTTTTGTTTTTTAAAGGTAATGCTGTCATAAAATTGTTTTGGAATAATTTGTACGCATTTATATTCATATCTTAAACGTGTTGTAATTTTTTTCGAAATTTTGTTACCTCTCTTTTACCAAGACATACCCGAAATCAGGAAAATTGCGGTTATGACGTAACATCGACTAAATTCGCTCTATTCGTCCGACTATATATGTATTTATATAATTGAAGTGATCAGTGCCCTCAGATAATTTGAAAAGTTGGAAAGTGATCAGTGATCCGTTAGGGGCGAGGTTTGGGAAGTCAATAAATAC
>JAPYYV010004095.1:0-23789 GCA_030522625.1 Copidosoma aretas
CTTTTTTGAATTTCAGCTCGGACGGGCTGAAAACGTTACGAGAATAAGTACATAAGCGACAGGAGCGCATCACGCAAGCCATGGCGGAGACGGGCGATGAGCTGCAGACGAGCAGGGATACGGGCTACGTGGGCCCCCCGAGCTACCTCGTCTCCTGCTCCTGCGATATCGGTTATTGCAATTGTTTTTCATGCACTAACATACCCTTGTTCCCCCCCTTTTTTTGGCACATCCTGGAACTAAAGCAGGGGGGGGGGGGGTACCAAGGGTCATTGGTCATCGTATAATGCATCACTCGTTGCAGATCCGAGGGAGCGACTGGTCGTCTCAAAGCTCGAGCGCAGCGTGCTGGAGGACCGGTACCTGCGGCTCCTCGAGCAGGCGCAGGCCCTGAAGAAACTGTCCAACTGCCAGGAGGACAAGATCAAGCGACTCGCGACCAAGCTCATGCGGTTCGGCGCGAGTCCGGCTGGGCGGCCCTCCAGCTGTGGTTCTCGGTCTCTGGACCTCTGCGCGGACGGGCGCGACAAGCTCTCGTGCCTCGAGGCCGAGAACTCCAAGGTCGATAGCGTGTGCAATGCGGTTTCTTTCTTTCGAAATTTGGGGTCTTATCTCGCTACTGTTTTGTGGTTTTAGAAAATCGAATGCAAAGGCACAAGTGCATTTCTTGAATCCAGTGTTGAAAATAACCCTCATAACGTCATTGCTCAACGCGAGCATACTTATTAATTTGTACTGAAAAATAGATAGGTTTTTTATATGTATGTACCTCGCACCGGCAAAGGGAGAAACAATTAACATTATATTCGGGTAAAAAGGGGGGGGGTTGGTTTAAGGTATTGAATTTATAAATTTTTCGCCCTCCATATGATACATGTGTGACATTTGCCCCAGAAGATCTAATTAAGACAATACATATATACCAAAACCACCACATAAAGCTATACAAAATATTTTAACTTCCTCCGCGTTTATTTTTCCACGAGCTTTCGATATAATTCTCCTCTGAATTTTCAGCTCAGGAACAAAGTCTGCCTCCTCCGGAACCAGCTGATGAATCAGAAGATATTCGTGGGCTCGTCGTCATCCCGGCAGGCGCGTCGTGCCTCGCTTCCTCTTGGCTCGACGTCCGGACCTGCGTACGTGCATGTCATGTTGTACCCTGTACAGTAATAATTGCTATTATACCATAACCTGCTTCTCGCGCACTCGAATGTAATCAAAGCGAGCAGATTTTCCTCTCCAAATCAAAGAACCATCGCGCGTAACACTCGTGGGAGTGCAATTTTCTAAAATTAATATACGGTCTGGGCTGCGAGTTGAAAAAGATTCGTTATGTAAGCCCTTAACGCTAAATACTATATAGCTACTCCGCGTAACTATACTTTCGTATCCCAATAATCTTCGATCACCCAACTTGTAATGACATATTAATATTCAACACTCGTTTGAATTTCAGCACCTGTCGGAGCGAGAGCAGCCGGCTGAAGACCCCCGCGGCACCTGGAGGGACTGGCGCACCATCGTCGTCCTGCCGGTGCGGGAGCGCCCGAGCCGTATCGACGATCGCCGACGAGAACGACCTTCAGAACTACTCGCTGAAAATACAAGTGATATTACGTCGTCGCGTGCACGCTGAAGCGCGTCTCAACACGGATGTCTGATGTATGCACATTTTGCGCAGGACATGGAGACCGAGAAGCGGGAGCTGCTGTCGCGCGTGGCCGAGCTGGAGCTCGAACTGGCGGGCCTGACCTCGGGGAGCCGGCGCGAGAGGGTCGCCGAGAACGTCGAGCACATAAGGCTCTGGCGGCAGATGAAGCGCCAGGGCGAGAAGCTCACCGCCGCGCAGGCCGCCAACGAGGTGCTCGGCAAGCAGGTCTCGCAGCTGAAGCGACAGCTCGAGGATTATGCCAAGTGAGTTGGGTACACGTCACGTCCAGTGCGGGCCGATACTTTTTGTTTTTGTTTTCCGAGCCAGAAAATCAGACGACGCGTTGTTGTGAAATTTGAAAAAAAAAAAATGCCCCCAGCCCCGCCCGCCCCCACAGGATCGAGGACAGGGCGAGGGCGGCTCTGGCGGCCGAGAGGAGCCAGCTGGTCGAGCGGGACGAGAGCGCGACGCGGCTCGAGGAGTCGGAGCACCACCTGCGCGAGCGGGACGACAGGATAGCGGACCTCGTCAAGGAGGTCGGCATCCTCCAGCAGCACAATCGCGAGCTGCTCGAGCTCAGCTCAAAGTTCGCCAAGGTCGAGGAGGAGAACGCCGACTTGAAGCGCAAGGTGGCCGAACAGCTGGCCGAGCAACAGGCCCTCAGGGACACCCTCGGCCGCGAGAAGGCGGGCGCCGACGCTCTACAGGCGGCCAATGACCAGCTGCTCGTCAAGCTGCACGATCTCCAGAAGAACATCGACCTGATGACCATACAGCTCATGGTGAGTTTTGGGCTCGCGAACCGCCGCGCTCGTATTGTTATCAGCTGTTGGAATGTTAATGTAGGGGAGAGCGGGGCGAAGGGGTACGGCTTTTTGCGTTTAATGTTTTTTCGGTATCGTTGAGAAAAGCTGTTGCCAGAAAGTGTTCAGCAGTTGGTACTTTATGCTCGGACGTGCGGTTGGAGAAAATTTCATCGAGCATAGCCAGAAGAAATAAATTCATGGATACATCACAAAAATTCAATTCACAAGTTGATTAAAAAAAAAAAAAGAAAATCGTTTGTATCTAATTGGTCTACTTTGGAGTAATCGTGCCTGAAAACTACTGGGGCACAATCCTTACATTTTTACTTAATAATTAATCAATTTCGATCAACACGATGCATGTCAAGTATACAGGGAAAGTATAATCCCTGTAAAAATTCGCCTCGCTCTCCCCCACAATTGTCATCGCCACGACCATTTTTGATACCCAATACATGCGTCTCGAACACTCAAGAGTATTGGGAATACATGCCACAAAGGTGTATATACATAGTTACGTCTATAATCAATCGTAACACTCCCAGTACTCTCGATGCGCCAGACACCAGCCGAACGAATCGACTCCCGGTGAAATTCAGTCCTTCGAATTCTGTTATCTAGGCGCAAAATGAAAAGTGCACCAAAGCGGCGATGACGCGCAAAATGGGCAAGCGAGCGAGCAACGAAGCAAACGCCCCGTCACCGCTACTGAGCGAACGACCATCGCCATCCCCTTCCTCCTCCTCGGACTCGAACAAAAAGCCTGCACCCACGAACGCAGTCCGGCCGCAGTGCTGCGACAACGACTGTCCCAGCGACGAGTGCAAGGCCCTGAAGACCATGAAGTTCGGGGGCGAGGATAAAGGTATTCAGACGAGCGAGGCGCCGCGCGAGTCGAAAAGCACCGAGAGCCAAACTGACCACCAATCCGTTCTGCCGAACAGCACGAAACTGAGCGGGGACGGTAGGGGTGGTGTCGCCGCCGACGCTGACGAATATCGAAGGAAGCAGCAGCAGCAGCAGCAGCAGAACAAAAGTCTCCAGGAGATCCGTAACAACAACAACAACAACGGTAGGAACAGCCTGTCCCGCGAGGGGATGCTCAGGCTACTGGAGCAGGTGCAAATCAGCACACCCCTCGAATCCCAGAACGCGACGATCATGAGGCACGGGGCGTCCCTCGCTCTGACCATTCCCACTGGCGGCAGGCAAGCGACGAGCAAGACCTCGGCCCTGGAGACCTTTCTCTTCGGCGACTCCTCCTTCTGACACATCTTCATCCGGTGGCCCCATCACTATTGCCGTTACTGGGTTTTATTTCGTGCAGCGCGATCAGCAGCTCGATCGTTGAGATGTCGGAGGACTTTTGCACATGGATAACACGCGCGTGTCTGTCATCAGAGAGAAGGACGATTGAAGCGCTTCCTCCCCACAACAAAGTAGAACCGCCGATCCTGGTCCCGCATGCTCGATAATCTTACGTTGCAACCGAATCGAGTACAAATTTTGAGGCACTGTGATACGCGTGCCACAATAATACATACTCTTCATTACAACCGAGTACAGTACAATACTTGAAATGATTGTGATAGATGATGATGATGATGATGATGATGATGATGATGATGATGATGATAGTTAAATTGAACGTCAAACTAAGAAATAAACAAATGCTGTACAACCTGCCATAATATATATAATAATGATGTCCCTGTCGCTGTACAATGAATTAAATCGTTGCTCCGACACGATATATTTTGTAACCCGCGTCAATTAACTTTTGTGTACATATCTAAGTATAAGTATATCGTTGGATGTATTGAATATACCTAGATAGATGGATAGGATTAACGGCCATTTTTATAGCTATAATGATAAGCTTGAAAACCAATAAATACGCACACATGTGTGAAAATATATTACATGCAATTGAAGGTGATGTCATTTCAATATCGTTCGTTATTGCGAGCTAGAGTAAACACGTGATGATGATAAAAAGGTAGCCAAATTGGAAAGACATCAGAACCGTCGGATCATCGGAATTAATGGAACGCGCGGCGGCGGCGGCGGCGGCGGCGTCGTTGGCGAGTAAGAATACAAGCACAAAGTAAAGTTGGGGCCACCGGCAATAATTGTAAAATAGCGGTGCCAATAATAATCGAGAGCCTGGAAAGACAAGGTTCGAGCGGACGGGGCAGAGAGAGAGAGAGAGAGAGAGAGCGAGGAACATCATTGATGTATTATTAGATCGAGCTGGGCGTCAGCGACGGGGCGCGTACAGGGGAAAGAGATGTACTACCTACAACGACGAATATGGTGCTAGAAGCCGGCGGTATAAAGTTTAAACAAGCGCTGCTGCTGCTGCTGCTGCTGGTGGGATTGCGGTTGACTATTATTTATACACCCAGGTTTTACAATTGCTGCAGGCTGCGGAGACAGAGAGAGCATCGGTTGTTGGGAGCTGGTATATAACTATATAACACGTCGTTGTTGTATGTGCAGTATACGGTGTCAGGGGAAGAAGAGGGGGGGGGGGGGGCGAACGCCAAATATAAATCCGCATCCGGATTGCGATGATCGGCAATCGGCGATTACGGTGCGCCGTGCCGCTGCGAAAGGAGAGGGAGGGCGAAAGGGGTAGGGGGCGGCGCGCACGCCTCCCTTGCTGCTGCTGCTGGCGTCGCCACCGCCGCTAGGTAGAGAGTCAGTTCTCTTCCACGAGCTCCGAACTCGTCCGTCCGAACTCCGCAGCCGGTCCCGTTCGCCAAACTGCACAGTAGTAGCGGCAGCACCGGCGGCGGCTCGATTGTTGCGTGCCCGGATCCAAACCTGCAGTGCGCTCATCGCGCCGAATACCCAGCACGATTTATATTCCATCCCGAGTCTCCGTGTGCCTGGAGTTGCCGGTGCCGCTCTTCGCAAGTGCTGCTTGTACAACGTCCCCCGCCTTCGTCAGGTAATCATTCGCATCATCGAAGACCGGCACGCGACCCTGGACCTCGAACATTGTAGGGCCCCGGACGATGATTCCCACGGCGTACAGTGCGACAAGCAGACGATGATCACGACGAGGACCGTGCGCACCCGATTTGAAACAACAGAAAACAAAAGTGCCCGAACCGATCGGGGAGGAACAATCGTCGGTGGTGGTGTGTTTCGCGGCCCGTATAGGACGCCCCGGAATAATAATGTGCACGCGCCGATCCAACTCATTAGCTGCCCAGCCCTGCCTGCCTACACCTGCTCATCCCCGAGCAACTCGTCGATTAAAAATAGAGGAGAGCCCGAGCTTGGTTGTCGTTTCAGCAGTGGCGTTTCGAGTCCCCCGATGCACCTGCAGCCATATCCCCGTGATTCGCGCGCGCTCGAAAAACACCGGGAAGCGCGGGAGATAGCGCGCTGATGCGGGCTATTGCGAGAGGCGCTGGAAGCGAGACCCCTTTGTGGTTGCCGATAACTATTTTGCTCGGCCAAAGTTGCATTATTCCGTGCTTCATCCTTGCGCGCTTTATTAATATCCCCGCGATCATCATGATTATTATTATTATTATTATTATTATTATCATTATTATTACGACGATGATGATGCAAAGATTAAATTTCCGGCAAAGTGAAGTTCAGTCCGAGAGGCGTTTTCAAGGTGATTTCATCGTGAAATAGATGTTCCATTTTCCTGACACACTTTTGCTTGCACGCGCGCACACGCGCACGAGACGCAGCCTCCTCGCATCGCCGTCGTATCTCAGCTGCTGCTTCTTATATGTGCCATCAACCGCCGAGTCAAGCGCGCTGCTATATTACGTACACCTACTTACCGAGTGGGCATAACGTATACTTACCCGCACCGGTCCCACCATCGCGACGTCACTCCTGTTCGGTTGTACGCTCGGAAGGTCACATTTTTTCGCAAAAATAGTGCGTCGTCGGCGGCGGCTCGTTAATATTCCTCACGCTTTCTTCATTGCGGGCAGCGCGCGCGCGCTCGGTTTTTTCTTCCTCTCTCCCCTGGCGTTTGGCGCGCGCCAACCGACCGATTGGATTTTTATCGCCGTCGTGAACGATGTCGCCTTTCGAACGGACGAGCGAAAATTTATTTCTCACGGGGTTGGAAAACAAAAAAAACAACCCAGAAGCACGACAAAAACAAAAAACAAAACACTCTCGGAAGATGGGCCACCTGCTGTCGTTTCAAAACTTTGTTACTCAATGAATAAGGAGCAATATCGAAAGCGATCTAATTAAAGAAGACGAACGAACGGCGAATAAAAATGCGGCCAACCGACTGGCGCTTGTACGCTTCTCTTCTGCTGCTGCTGCTGCTGCTGCTGCTGCTGCTCGTCTGTCAGGCAATCTCCAGCTCCAAAATAGATTCTCATGCCCAAAACTTTGCCTCGCCGAGATTTATGTTTAGATTTACGGCTCCTCTTTTTTCCCAATCACCGTAGACCGTACGTACATTGACGTGTATACCTTATACACTCGCTTCTCTCCCCACTGTGCTATACAGGCTTACGCGCGGACCGACCGACCGACTATAGCTACTACATAAATTTAATACAGTTTGAAACAGATGGCTGTCGTCATAATTGAGCATGAAAACAGAGTACCTATTTCGGAATCCGCTTCTCTCTCATTGCATTTTCATGGAAAAACTCCGCGTGCTATATATGTGACGCTTATGACGACTCGTTAATCTTGTTGATATTTTGCTTGATTAATATAGACTGGCATACGTTCAATGCACTGATTTTTTTTTTTTTTTTTTTATCATTCATCTCGATACTAGGATAGAATGTCAAGTTATCAACGATCGCCGATTATTTTCTTTTTTCTTATTTTATTGTCAATCATAATCACAGAAGTACGTCAATATTATGAAAACATGAACGAAATTCATATTAATTAAACTTGTTTTAGTTGGTAAAATATGTTATGATTTTGTGTGTACATAATGACGGAATTTTGAATTTGGCTATTGGCCATAAGATTTATGAAGCTGTCAATTTCTTTTTTTTTTTTTTTCCTCAAAAACTCGCGACTATACGTTAGAAAACATTTAGTATTTCATTCTGAGATAATAAACACGTTTCATGTTATTTTTTCCCTTGAATTTTAACTATGTGACCTGAATTTATTTCGATTTATTTGAAAGTAAGTGCTCTAAATTCAAAGTTTAATACTTTGATGATGCACATTTTTTTAAATCACATCTCTGCGTATTTTTACCTTTTGTTTGAAAAAAAAGTAGTGCATCATCTGCATAGCTTAGAAATAATCACCCATGCTACGTATTAAGAGTAATTTTGTACGAGATGTGTGTCTTGGATCAATTTAAAAACAAACAGTGTGTTCAAGTCCATACATATTCTAGAAGAAGAGTATAAACATTTTTTGTTGTCAAATGTTTTTATTTTTTACTCAGGTATTTAGAATAATGAGGACATAACATCATTATGGCTGACAAATTGCAAAAAGAAGGTGAAAACAACAAAATTGTTTTTTTAATTCAAATGCAAATTGTTCGTTGCAATTACACAAACGTAATTAGAACTATTTTTATAGAGGAATGACATTTTTTTTTATTTGATACAAGTGTATTTTAAACAAAATAACAATCTCTTGATGCATTTGAGACTATTTGGACCAATGCCAAAAAGCCTTTGAATTATAACCAAAAATATGAAGTGCAGAAACTAAAATTTTTCATTTAATTATTACATTTGTATTCGACAAAATTATTTGAAATGTATCACAGAATAGTTATATAAAACAGCATATTACGCATTGACGGAGAAATAGTATCTCAGATCGCATGTTTGCCGCAAGCGAGGACGATCAACATGCATAGAGATGGCAAGTTATCAATTTTCGAAGTATGGAATTTTTTTCAGAGTACTAAAACGAAAAATGTGATGCTGGAAAAGTAAGTGTTACTGAAAATGAAAATACAATTTTCCGGTCGAGTAGCCAATTAATTACAACTACTTTTGATTCGCCTTTAACAATAGTAAATTTCGACTTTTTTCATTTTATTTCATACTATTCGGATCAAACAAAGAAATCACGTTGTTGAGCATTTCGTTCGCAAAGTCATAATATTACTTGTGTAATCTATCATAGATTTATTAATTATATAACTACTCATAGTAAACAGTCGGTTCCCTAAGGTGGAAGTACCTCTTATTCAAACGTATTTTTTCATATTAATAACTACTAAATCAATAAAAAAAAAAAAAAAAATTGAGAAAGAAAAAAATCAGCCCGAGTGAAAGCTAAACTCACAACTTCCTGTGTACCGAACAGATGCTCTATCTATTAATCGAGGTGTTGGGAAGGCTGAAAAGTATGACTGCTAGCACTCGAGTCGTTTTTGAAAAACAAATTGGTTCCACCTTCGGACTTTGAAATAATGTGTGATTTTTATGCACCGTATGGACGAAAATCGCCATCCCTGAAATCATGCGATCCGAGCGATTCTTCGCGCTACAATTAAAACCGGTAAACATTTTTATCATCTCTGCAGAAGCCAAAAGGCACACAGCACACTTTGCGTACTTGCAACGTTCGATCGTAAAACAAGTCATGTTCAAGTCACACTTGACACCCATCACAAACACAAAACTAATATACGTATATATATGTGTCCCCAGATTTGAGCCACGGCGTGAAAAGTGAAAGACTGCTCGCTGCGGAGAGAATAACAACGCGGACCTCGCTGAGAACCTCGGGGGTGAGTAACTTTGGACGACTTACTTATTTGCTGTAAGATCGAGGAGGTCGAGGAGGACATCTCCGCAATATATATAGTCGAAAGATTTTGGAAGCGCAACGAGTGGTGCTTCTAGTGATTTGCTTTCAAAGAGATGCGTTAACAAATCACTCGAGGCAGCTCGATGGTTAGGGTATTATTTATACGTTTTACCGGCGCAGCGTAAATCTGATTGCCGCTGGCAACGAAGCATCGCGGATGGTCGATATTAAACCTCGCCTATTAGATGTAATATACGACGACGACGACGAAGAAGAAGAAGAAGCGACGCATGAAAGAGCCACTGCCTACAACTAACTATTAGAGAGGAGAAGAAGAACAGAGGAAAGCCCGAGTGGAAGTGAATTATTCGATGTTTGTTGTTCCGCGTTGCAGGAGCGATTCGAAAACAATTAGCGAGAGGAGGAGGAGGAGGAGGAGGAGTATACCGTACTTATGGGCTATTTCTAGCGCCAAAATTCGTTGGCCGCCACTTGTACGCATGTATACAAACATATTGTACACGGAATGAGCAACATACAAGCCAAAGCTCGGAGCTCCTGATAAATCGCGCTCTCACGCCGCCGGCTTCAGCAGCAGCAGCAGCAGCAGCAGCAGCAGCAGGTATACGACGCGCAAAAAACGTTTTGGCAGGCAGTTGAGCGGCGATTCCTGCCAGATTAATCCGTTACCATTTATGCGGTTGGCCGTACACGTATTTATACGCACAATAAGATACAGATGACCGGCCACTCGACGTCGATTTCTCCGCGGCGGCGGCCCGCTAATGAGGTACTTACCTAAAATAAAGCCCGCTAAATTAGTTCAAGGCCCCGGTGCACTGCACATGCATATTATCACCTCTCCTTCCTGCTTTGCTTGGGGAAAGCGGGCCGGCGGTGGATGTACGTGCGAAAATACGGTCCGTCGAGCGAGTTGTACAAGTACTTAGATGCATGTACGATGATCCGAGGGCGCGCGTCCGTCTCTCGGGGATCGCTCGCGCAGCCTCCTCGCGCGGTTACATAACTATGAATCGCGGGCCCTTGATACAACGGCGAGTCGTGGGATCGACAAGGAAACGGTCGAAAAGAGTCAGGAGCTATAGGCGCGGACACACGAATACGTTGCGTTATTATATATATATATATATATATATGTATACACATACGAGCTGGGGGTTGTTGCTCGCTCGACTCGCCGGGATGTATGAATCAGAGGTGAAGAGGCTGGTGGCCCCGCGCACAGAATTTGCCGCGCCGCGGAGAGAGACGGTACAGTAGGTATCGAAGAGAAAGAGGGGTAAGTACAGCTATTTTTGGTGAGCAGGAAGAAGGCAAAGAGCAGCACGCGCCACGCGGCTCGTTCCCTCTCGGCCGAGTATATAATAATATAAGCTTGTACACGAGTGCAGCCGCAGCGCTGGTCGCTCGGCGTACAAGAAGCATCTGTATATTATAGCTAGGTACTACTACAACCTACGGAGGGAGGGAGGGATGGAGAGAGAGAGGGAGAGTGCGGTGGCAAGCGAGTTTTGGCCATTCGGTGGCATCGGCAGTCTGGTCTGGCGCTCGACGAACCGAGTATCGGGCAAGGCTCGATAGCCCAAAAGCTCGGCCCAGGAATAGGAGACGGAAGGGAGGGAGGAGGAACAAAAAAGAAACACGCGCGCACGACGCGTTGCATACGGTCTCGTTGTTTCACCCGTCCGATTCAGTGCGTTATTGCTTCGTACAGCTTGCACCGTCATACACGGTAAAGTACAAGCCCAGCAAGTACACCAGTGCGTTTCTTCCGCCTCCACCTCCTAAGGCAGAAGCTGTTGCGCCACCGGCACGTATATTAAAGATAGCCGCACGCTTCCCCTCGAGTAGGTCCGAGCCGTGGCGTGCAGCTCGCGCTCAAACTACTACCGAGAAATCATAATTCGAAACTACTCTGCTCCATATTATACTCCACCGAGTGCCGCCTTCATTGTACATCATACATGTATACATACAGTGGTAGAATGGAGGAGATAACGAGCCACTGCAGCATGACGACGACGACCCCAGTATTATAATATCTTCATGCGACGACCTGCGGCACGAGAAGCCTGCACGGAATCGTCTCGAGCCGTTGTCGCGAGCCAACCGGCGCACCAGATTTCGTACAGCCAAATGGAGTTGCCGGCGACGACGACGACTACTATTACCAGCTGATTGACTCGACCGCAGTGCCGATGGCTCCTCCACCCGTTACGATCTATTTCGGTCATCCTCATCTTACGCTGCTGCAGCAGTAACAACAAGGGCCTCTTCCGTATAGAAATGCGCGAAAAGCAAGAGCCGATGCGGCGGAGGCGTCGGCGATCGGTCTATCCTGGACGACTGTAATAATAGCAGCCTCTGTCACCGCTGGGATGTTCAACTTCAAATTCCGGTTCAAACTTAAGGGAGCCAGAGACCATTGACCCCCAGTCGGTAATCGACAACATCGTCCGCCATGTCCTTCTGCAGGATAACGGGCAAGAGTCGGGGCTTGCCCAAGCCGCACTACTTTCCGCTGCTGCCGCCCATCAGTCCCGCCGACGCGAAGCGATTCTGCAAGATAACCGGCAAGTCGTACGGACTGCCGAGCCACCACTACGTGCCCGTCGCGCTCGGCCCCGGGGCCACCAACAAGAAGGAGAAGAAGAAGAAGAAGCCAACGACGACGACGACGACGATCACCAAGACAAACGTTGCGGCCGTACCGAACGAGGAGCAGCCGGCGGCCCTGACGAGCGGCTGGAGGAGGCACGCCGTCGTCGAGGACTACAGGTACGTCGTGCCGGTGTTGAACGACGACGCGGGGGGCGGCGAGCCGCAGGAGGCCCTCAGGCGGCTCCTCGATTCCAAAGTCCCTCCAAAGGAGGAGGAGGAGGGACTACCCAGGAACTACGTCTACCCGGTCGAGGAGCGCCGCTGCAGCCTCGTGTTCCCCGCGAGGCTCGAGGCCGCGGTCAGGGACGGCGACGTCGACAACGTCGAACTGTCCCGGAACTGCGACGCCATTCGGCTGAGGCTGCGCAAGGGCCGGCGCACCGTGTCGCTCGGCTGCCGGGAGCTGGACGGCGGGCCGGCGGCCGGTGAGCTCGCCGAGCTGTACGACGGCCTCGGGCCGAGCGAGGAGGCGTCGAGGGAGCGCGAGCGCAGGATCAGGCGGCGCAAGAGGGCGGCCGCGAAGCGCCGCAGCAGCACGACCGGGATCAGCGACGCCAAGAGCATATTCGAGGCGAAGGAGCGGGCGGCGGACGAGGAGGAGCGGGAGCTGGAGAAGCAGCTCGAGCTGAGGAGCGCGGCGCAGGAGGAGCGCAAGAGGCGCAAGAGGCGCAGGGCCAAGGTCGACGAGGTCGCCGGGGCCAACGCCGCGGCGGCGACGGTGGCGAGCGAGCCCGAGCCGACCTTCGGCCACATCGTCCAGACGCCCGCGGGCGGCCTCGAGTTCGTCCAGCAGGAGGAGGGCGCGAGCGCGAGCGTCGCCGAGACGCCGGGGGGCTCGATACCCGGCCAGCTGGTGGAGAGCCGGAACGGGCCCGTGGTCTTCATGCCCGGGGAGCTGCTCGACACGCCGAACGGGCCCCACTTCGTTCCCGGCAGACTGCACGAGTCGAGCGAGCACGGGCTCGTCTTCTCCCCCGGCCAGATCGTCGAGACCGACGAGGGTCCCCGGTTCGTCGCGCCCGATCTCACCGACACCCCCGAGGGCGAGGAGTTCTCCGTCCAGGGTCTGCGCCTCCTGCTACCACCGACCGCGAATCATCGCTCGAGCAGCTCCGAGGAGGACGCGGACGAGCTGAGGCGGCTGTCGGACGCGGGTCTGGTCGCGGCCGAGGAGCTGGGTTTCGAGGGCGGCGTCGCCCGGCAGATGGCCCAGCTGATGTCGATAGTGGCCATGCTGGCCAACCGGATCGTGGCCGGACAGCAGTTCCGGGCCGTGTCGGGGCCCGATCATCGGGGAAGGGCGGGCGGCGGCGGCGGCGGCGGCGGCGGCGACAAGGACAGCGCGGTCGAACGGGGGGAGGAGATCGGGGAGCGCCAGAGGAGAAAGTCCCGGAGGCGCAGCGGGATAGCGGCCGCGGCTGGGGCGACGATCGCAGCGGGTGGGCCCGACTGGGCCAAGGACGTGATCAGGTCGACCCTCGCCACGGCGGTGGCGGCCCTGCTCGACCGACGGCTGTTATTCGCGAGCAACGGCTCGAACAGCAGGGTCAACGGGGCCGGTGGTTACAGCAGCGACCAGGATGAGGCGGCGAGCGTGTTCGCGGCGATGGTCGAGGCCCTGCGAATACTGTTCGCCTACCACTCCAAGTCCCTGGAGCAGAACGTCGACGAGGTGCTGGGTATACTGCTCCTGGACTCGAATCGGTCGGCCCTGGCGGACGAGGCGGCCGCGGAGGTGCTGGCGAGCACGCCGAGCAAACTGGGACCCAAGGCCAGACTGAAGATACGCCGGCTGCGCAACGACCTGGTGCTGGAGAGACTGGTCGGGATACTCGAGAGCGAGGAGAGGGAGCACGCCGCCGAGCTGCTCGACTCGCTGAGGATGATATCCGGGATGGACGATCCCGAGCTGACCAGCCAACTGCTGGCCAGGGTGTCCCGAGCCGTTCTCCGCTGCAACACCACCGGGGGAGGAGGGGGAGCCGGGGCGGAGAGGAAGGCCATTGTGAGGGCGGTGCAGGAGTACAGCGTGCTGAGGCTCGAGCAGCTGGCCCAGGAGAGCCAGACCGTGCGGGAGCTGCTGTTCGAGGCGGCCGACCTGGCCGGGTCGCTCGGGCTCTACTCGACGGTCGAGAGCCTCCTGACCATCGTTGACGACGACAAGGCGACCCGGGCCCTAGCCACCGACAAACTCTCCCTGGGTATACTCAAGCGGCTGGTGGTGATGCGCAAACTGGCGGCGGATACCGAGACGCAGCAGGCGATCCCGGCACCGAGCGACATATACCTCCGGGCCCTCGTGCGCGAGAGCGCGGCCCTCATGTCGCAGCAGCAGAACAACCACCTCGAGGAGGCCGAGCAGCAGTACCACAGTAGCGTGAGCATAAGCAGCAGTAGCTTGAACAACAGCAGCAGCAAGGGGGGGAGGAGCGGTAGGCCCCAGGCCGCTCTGATGATAGTCAAGCAGGGCCTGCAGGTGGTGGTGCCGCGGGAGGCAGCGAGCTCGGTCCTGCGGGGCCAGATGGCCTACACCCTCGTCGACGATAGGGGCGTCCAGCGTTTCGAGCCCCTGCACGTTATGTCGGCGTTGGAGCTGAGCAGACCCCTGGCGCATCGTTTCTCCGTATACGGCTACGGGAGCGGCGGTAACAACGACGAGCCGGTCAGCTGTTCGGTATTGATGACGCCGAGCACGAGCCTCGAGAATTTGACGAGTCTCGAGGACAGCAGGACCCTCGTGGAGAGCGGGCCCGAGGTCAGCAACACCCCGTGCTTTCGCCGCACCAGCGCGCTGCTCCGGGCTGCTCGGGAGGCACCCCGCGGGGTAATAAGCCGGGGGCCGATCGAACGATCACACATAGTCTGTCTCGTTGGCCGTAATGGTATCTATAACATGCGGAACGTAGATGATAAGCTTTCGTTTTCCCTGTTGCAGAAGTCGGAGAAGTTTGTCGTGGTCAAAGACATTGTCGGCGAGGACGCGGGCTTCTCCGTCGGCGCCGGGGACATCGTCGAGGCCATCGAGTTCTCCGCCGATGCCTCCAGGTAAGTCTCGGCACAAGCACGGATCGACCGACGTTGTAACAAATGGATGAATAAACGCCTGCACGTTGTTTCGGATACTTATACTTACCTCTATACTTATAATGATACACGCGCTCTTGGAATGTATTTTTGAAGAACGCCTCCTCGCGACGAACGCACAGTGGTGTGTGTATTTTTAACCGGCCCATGTTTTTGTCAAAAACGCGAGAGCGGAAACAACGCGCGCGGGGTAATGGTCAAAGCTCGTGTGCTTGCGGCGACTACTATGCATATATATATATATATATATGTATGATATACCATACGGATCGCGGTGAGTCGAGGCGTTGTAGTTGTACGCGTGGGTACGACGACGCTAACCGCGGAAGAATAATGGGCGCCGCGGGTGTAAAAATAAAGTCAAGTCGAGCTGCAGATGGTACAACAGTGGCGTTTGCGAAATAATCGAGGATAAATTATGCGCGGAGCTTTGCCGTCGGCGGCAATCGGGACGGACGGATGGATTGGTTTTGCACTGTACTCGAGTCTTTCAGCGAGTCTGCTGCTGCTGCTGCTGCTGCTACTCCTCCTCCCGTACTCTGCTTCCAGCGAATCTATTTTCGGCTCCCCGACGCTCAAAACAAACATCGGCCGTGTCGCGGATCGGAGGAGGAGCGCGTTCAAGATTCGCTGCACTTTTTCCCTCCTCCTCCTTCTGCTTCTCAACTTTTCCAACGCTCGTTTCGCAAACGCGCGAGGCCGCTATCGCCGGGACGACTGCACGCTGACTCGCACTACTTATAGCTCGCTGCGGATATTGTACTTGTATTATTGACGCGCCGATTCCACCACACAGGGAAACGACCTTCGACATCGGCGAGATAGAGCACTGCCTGGACAATTCGGCCGCCAGGCACAAACTGTCGGTCCGGCCCCGGCGCAGGTACGCCGATTCCCGAGCCCTCGTTGATTCACGGTCGTCCTCGAGGTAGGTTATCCCCCCCCCCCCCCCCGCCCCAGTTCGCCTCGCCCTGCCCCTTTTTTTTTCTCGTTTTCTCTCGTCCCCTTCGCGGCCAAAGTTCCGGTTCCGCCAGACTCGGGACAGCCGAGGGAGACACAAGCGCTAATCCCCGGCTCTGTTTTCATCCGCCGCCGAGAGTGAAAACATGTCGCCGCGCGCGGATAAAAGATCGATCGCGGCCCGTGGTCGAACCAACACGCGCGCTCTGCTCTGCTGCACGCACGTTTGGAAATCGTAGCAGCGCGTCGGGACTGACGTTGTCGTTTCGATTTTGCAGAATACTGGTGCGCAAGGCCGACGGCAAGGAGGGATGGCTGGCGGCCTCGGCACTGATGCAAACGGCCCTCGGCGAGGACAGTCCGCACAGGCCCGAGGACTCGCGCTTCAGGCGGGAGTAAGTGGCTGTGTGATGACACGCGCGTGGAACTTTACTTTTTTATTTTTTTTTTTCCCCGAAATCTAACGAGATGCCTTTGGTGGTTGCAATTTCAGGGCTGTCATAAAGGAACTGGTCGAGACGGAGGAGGAGTTCGGCCGGGATCTGCAGACCGTCGTGGAACGGTACCTCAAGCCCCTCGACAATCTGGACGTGCCGCGCGTTGTGCGCGACAACAAGGAAATCATTTTCACGAATCTCAAGCAGATCGCTGAGTTTCACAATACGTAAGTAGCGCGCGGATAAACACACGATGATGCACAATCACAGCCACAACTACAAACGTTCAAACACTATCGCGTATACCTCTCTACGTATATTATGTTATTATTGCACATTATACTTGAAACTCTCGGAACTATTGAGAGAAGAGCTCGAATCTTCTGTTGTATACAGCCCAAAACACACGATTGTTTACAAAATACTGTTCGGAATGTTGATCGTTCACAGTTTACCATGTTTTACGCTCAGAATGCCGTTGTTAACAAAACAAGTCTGGCTAATGCGACAAACGCTCTTCTAAACTCGATTATTCAAATTTCACGCATAACGGTACGACCACTATTGACGGTCACACGTTTGACGTTTGAACATTGGAGATGTTTCATGATTTCTGACACATGCAAATATTTATCTTCGAAGCAATCGATACAAAAACACGCACAGCAATGCATAAACAAAACAACGTATATTCTGTACACGCACTCTTATAATATCATCACAAAAAAAAAAAAAAAAAAAAAACACCACTATTTTCTTTGGTGCGTTGATTAATTTGAATCTTTTAGTGTTTAATTTTGTTGGTCTTTAATTTTGTTCTGTTTTTTGTTAAAATTGTTAAGATTAAAATTGATTTTACTTGAAATGTTGTCGTACTTATCCATCGCTTGTTTATTTGTTGATTAATATTGTACTACCTAAATCAGTTTCATGTAGTAATAATAATAATAATAATAATAATAATAATAATAATAACGTGAGTGGTGTTTTCTCAGTAATATACTTGTTAGTAGTCTTCATACGCTCACTTTTTCCAATAATATTTATTTCACCGTCCTCAAAATTACATGTGTTCATTTAACTGTGCCGTGAATCGGGGGTACTCACGCTTTATCGCTCGTTTTGAGTTTGTTTACCCAGACAAAGTATCATATTTACTGATATTTCATAAAAGTGTACAAGTTTACGCGTGTGAAGCTAAACAGTGATTCAAACGACCAAGGTCTGTCTCACTGCACGTCAAAGTAAAATGTACTTGTTGTATATGGTTTTTGTGTCGACTTTTATGGCGATGGAGGCGCCATAAAAAGGGTTTTAGCACGTAGGAGTGAAATAACCTTGATGTGACATTAATTTCGGCCTCACTTAGATCGTTTGGCAGGGTTTTGATCGAGGGTGTCAAATACTATGCTGACCAGCCACGCATGCTCGGCAAGACTTTTCTCAGATTGGTGAGTATTTTTTCGCGTTGCCCGTTATCCTAGAATTCGTTCATTCTTTTCACTCGATATGTTTAGCTCATCATGATTATAATCATGTACAATCAAACATTAACAAATTTTTTTTTTTTTTTATGTAATTTTGAAATAAATTTTTTTTTGCATTTTGTACCTACTTTGAAAAACTTGATTCGGTTGAGCAAATAATTCTGAAAAGTAATTTTAATCGCGTGAATTGATGAGCCATTTTTTTGTTCTCTGTTAAGGAACGGGACTTTGACAAACATGTTTCGTACTGCAAAGACGAGCCAGCCGCTCAGGAATTTCTTCAGTCGAACAATCAAGTTCGAGAATACTTTGAGGTAAATAAAAACCCTGTGTTATTTGCGTTCCTATACTGCTTTATACTTGTCACTTGAATTCGTTCGCAGTTCAAGCCATTTATTTCTATACGTTAGCGAAACGTTAGTTGAGACGTAGCAATTTTTTCAAATCTAATTTGTCGTTCGATCGAATTTGTCTCAACAAGTACTTGAATCAAATCTAATGATTGTAAATTCGTTGCCAAAATACTTCGGTACCGCGAGCCTACCGCTGTTATAAGACTCCGATAAAGAGGGTGCAGGAAAATACAAAAAAAAAAAAAAGTTCGTCGAAAATAATCCAACGTGCACCGAGAACAAAATTAGGTGAAAACAAGGTAAAGTTCTTGTTCGCGAATAACATTGCGACAAGACGATGATGATGATCATGGAGAATAAAAAGAAATGTAGGATTGCATAACACAGCCGAGGCGCATGGGCGACTGTCCAGGCACCGAAATAGCTTCGTTTATTTTAACATGGGAACATTTCCTGAGTTTTTTTACTTGCACAAGTTTTCGTATCGTTTCGAGCTCGAAATACAAAAGTCGTGCTGCTACAGGGTGATAAACCCCCCCCCCCCCCCCCCCCCCCCCCCCCGAAAAAAAACAAACAAAAAAACCAACCAAAAAAACACACGAAAGACCGCGGGCGCGGTACACACAAAAACCTTTTTTGTTTGTTTTTTTCTCCTGCGACGACGAGCGTGAGCGAAAAGCGATGTCTCTGCTTACCCGCGTACAAGCTTTTACGCGGGTTTCCATTAGTAGTGGGTATCGTATATTTCGGGAGGGCATCAGGGAGCGAACGTTCCCGCGGTGATGGCGTTGATGACGCAACAGGAGAATAATTGAATTGAATTAGAGGCCGCGGAGGTAATAACAACGATAATTGGTAGTTGGTAGTGACCGCAACGCGAGAGCGGCTTTTAATTAACGGCTATGATAAAAATAATAATGGTAATAATAGTTGGGTGTACTATATGTATGTTGTACAGCAGTAGCGAGCAGTGGCGGTGGTGGTGGGAGAATAATGAGCCAACAAGTGTGTTAATATATAATGTACCAACTCGCGCGTAATGAGATTCGAGAAGGGAGCTCGCACGGGCCGTAAGTATAATATGGTAACGGCGCTGTTGGTGTTTAAGTGTGGCGAACTATTAGTAAAAATTTTGGGAACGCAGCAGCAGCAGCAGCAGCTAGTCACGGCTCGGAAACGAGTTTTCGTCTGCGCGCTCGCGGTCAGTATAGCAGCCTGCAGTGGTCTTCGGCCAAGATTATCCCTGGCCGAATTCCCTGTGCCGCCACCTCCCACCGCTCCTCTCTCTCTCTCTCTCTCTCTCTCTCTCTGTTTCGCCTCTACCTATCTCCGCTACTAGCAGTGGCCGCTGCTCCATCGCTTCTCTTTTATTTTCGCGAAATTGCAGAAGCAGCCGCTAAATCTCCGTTTCACCCCCCCCCCCCGCCCCCGTTTTAAATAAAGTCCCCCGAGGAGGAGGAGGAGGGGAGCCCGCAATTGTCGATTGCGCGGAGAGAGCCTACTCGCTTCTCGCGAGCTCCTCTCCTTCCGCTGGAAGATGCCGCGGAGATACAAAATCCGCGTATAGGTGGGATGCGCGAGGTGCGCGCCTCGGGAAAAGAGAAGATGCGTCTATGTATTAGGAGAGGGAGGACGGCCGAGAGAGAGTGAGACGGGGACAGACGCACCGCGTACACGGGGGTAAGGGTAGGGGGTCTGTGGCCAGCGGCGGCTGCGGCTCTATATCCAAACGTCGAAACGAGAATGAGGCAACAGCCTATGATGGTCCAGTCTGCGACAAGCGTCGCTGCCGCGATACTCTCCTTCCTCCGTGCGGGTCGCTCGAATCTGTTACAACTGTTTTTATTATAATTATTGTTCGGTTAATACCGTTCGCACCATCTCATCCGATCTCGAGCGCGTGAGACATACGTCGGAGTGTGGGCATCCGCACCCCCTGCCCCTCCCGGCGGCAGCCAGCACAGGTGTGTTTTCCTGTATCGGCAGAGCTTGGGTGCACCGCGAAGCCGGCACTTGGGTCCGTTGTCGCAGCCCGGCCCCGTCCCTTCGTGCAATAACCATCGTTGTACGTGCCGTGCATGATTAATAAACATTTTAGCGCTCGGGGATATTTTTTTTCTCTCGCACGAGCGCGCGCGCGCGTCCATCCGAAAATACCGATATCGCGACGGACCATTACTCGGCGTTATAAATAGATTTTCATATTCTATATGTTTTGAAACTATGCCAGGTTTGTTTGGGGTATAAACCAGAGGGGGGGGGGGGCCAGCGTCATCGCTCGCCGGATTTTTTCGCCGCGCGGGGGAAAATAATCGTGGCCGCTCGTCGGGTCGGAAACAACAAAAACAACAACAACAACAACAACAACAACAGCGATAATAAGCTACGGCACCAGCTGTGTTATACGTATTATCCATTGAATTTTCAGTCTGCATTGAGAATAATGTTTGCGATTCCCATCCACGCGTGTGTTTCTTAGGAGCTTAGTCATAAACTCGGGGACGACAAAAGTATTTCGGAACACCTGAAGCTACCGATACAGCGCATCAACGATTATCAACTTTTGCTCAAGGTATCTTCTTCCATCTTTCGTTATTATTATTAGTATTATTTATATCTTTATATATACGTACATCTACGTTTGAACAATTTGCTGATTTTTCGAAATAAATGCAACATCGACCCCTTTGTGGAAAAAGGTAACATCTCGATTTTTCGTAAAAACAGGAACTATTGCGGAAGTGATAGAAAATTCATATATGTTATTTAAAATTACGTATAGTACAGTTTCATTTTCTCATATTCAGGAGGAGTATTAATATCAGTCAAAAATAAAGTTTTCTTTCAAATTTAGCATTGAGAAAATATTCTCTTCCGGGATCGTGCCTTCATCCATTCAAAATCGAGTTGTAGTGCCTTTTTCAGACTAAAAATCGACATACGTAGTATCTTTAGGTGATAAAAAATTAATTTTATAAGAAAAAAAAGTCAAAAAGTCACGGATAAAAAAAAAAGAAATGCAAGACTACCGAAGAGACGAGCGCCAATGGAGTAGGTAAATCTAAACAAGTGGCCGTTGTTTTTAGGAACTGGTAAAATATTCGGCTCGTCTGGGAGAGGACTGCGACGACCTTCAGAAGGCCTTGGAATTGATGCTTGGTATCCCACACCAGGCGACGGACAACAAGTTTATAAGTAACATCGAGGGATTCAAGGGCAACATCCACAAGCTTGGAAGGCTACTCACGCACGTTAGTACAAATTGCTCGATAATTTTACCGACGATCGCAAGTTTTTCTCTTCGCGCTAAAATTTACACTTCCGCGAGTTTTTGCCTACGCAGGAGTGGTTCACCGTAACAGATAAGGAGGGCAAGAACAAGGAGCGGTACCTGTTCCTGTTCAAGGCGCGAATCCTCGTCTGCAAAGTCAGGCGCATATCCGATGATCGATCGGTGTTCGTTCTCAAAGATATAATTCGGGTAAGTTCATGATCATCAAAAATTTATGAACCCCCGATTCCTCAAGTTTCATTAAACGATAAGTTTTTTGGGGGAGTTTTTGGGAAAAAAATTAAACCTGTCAATATACATACCGATTCATCACAGAATGACAAACAATTATGATGCACAAATACAGTACAGTATGCACCAGGTGTTATTGGGACATTCAACACATATTCCCAATGATCGATACGTTATTCTCTTTAAAAAAAAATCGTTAGGTGATGGAGAAATTTAGGCTTCGAATATGTATTACGAGACTCATGAAACTCTCTAAGACATTTTACTTGCTTTTTTTTGGTTTGCCAAAATTTTTGGCAGCAAAGTTATACCGTTTCATATCGATGTTTCATGATCTGAAACTTGTAAAAATAAAATATAATTTCTAAAATAATGTTGGTGAATCAACTCAAACAGTAAAATCATCAGAGTAACAGTTGATCTACTGTAACTATATAGATTCTATTATTAAATTTCAATTTCAAAAAAACTTGGCTAAAAATGGCCCAAAAGAGATACCAGTTCAGCAAGTCCGTGTTGCCAAATATTTGCTCTTCTATTTTGGATTATTCTTTCACGAATCTAAAATAAAATAAATAGAAACGTCTCGCACTATAATTGAGCGAGAAAAGATCTTTTTGCCAATACAAATAAAACTGCTGCGATAAGTCCCCCCCCCCCCCCCTCTACGAAACAGCTGTCTACATGTATATACCCATTGAAAACCCCCGATTCCTCCTAAATTTGAAACCACTGGCCGTCAGCTGCCGGAGGTCGAGGTCAAGGACCACCCGGAGGACCAGCGCACGTTCGAGCTACACCTTAAACAGGCCAGCCCTGCAGTACAGCCCGGCTACCCGATCACTCTCTCCGCCCACAAGGACCCGATCAAGTCCGCCTGGCTCGAGGAGATCCGCCAGCACGCCAGCGATGTTGTAGCTCTGGCCGAACACGCTGCGGACGACCTGCAACTCAGCGAATCCCCGGAACAGGCGAAGGAACAGAAGTCACAGGCTGTCCAGGAACAACAACAACAACAACAACAGACCGCGGCAGTGACCACGACGAAAGCGGAACAGCAGCAGCAGCAGTCGGTCGATATGTCGCGCCGCACCTCGACGAGCCGGGTCAGCGCCTCCTCCAAGATGATGGCCGAAGGTCAGTCGTTGTGCTCTTAACTTTGACCAAAAGTTATTGGATCTCCCTCCTACGATATACTGACCCCGATCGCAGAGTCCACGACGACTTACACGAGCAGCTCGTTCTCGAGCAAAGTCGCGACCGAGGTATCTTCGTCCTTAACGAGCGTGACAAGCTCGAGCCTGCAGCAGATCGGCACCTCCGCCAGCGAGAGTACCGCGACCACCACGAGGACTGCCAAGCTGGCACTTTCGGCCACCGAGACCGGGAAACCGCAGTTCCAAAAGACCATCGAAGGATGCCAAGTCGAACGTAAGGGACGTGTTTTACACTTTTTTCTCTCGATTGTATACACACACAATATTTATTTATTAAATATATATATATATATATATATATATATATATATATATATTACATGTACACATTTACACGCACACATACGTTTAATCTTTAAATATTATATACACGTTTAACTCTCGACGTCGAAGACGACAGTGATAAATTGGGCACCATCGCCATGTAAGCAAGAATACTAAATCGGTTATATCGGAACGATCGTCGTCATAGGATAAAAATATCTTACCACATTAAATGGAAAAATCAACAATAAGCCATTCCACGATATAATATGACCTGTATAATACATGATGTTTATATTAAATGTGTGTTGTTAAGTCGTGGGCAAATGTAATGTTAAAAGAATATTTTTTCCTGTTCTAGCATCTCGAGCGAAATTGGCTATGTTACACGTCATAGGTAAAGTCAAGCGTAGCCTGAATCATCAATCAATGACCTTTTTTTTGTTGTTTTGGATGAAGTTCCGGGCGCAACTTACCCCCTAATGACTTGAAATTTAATATTGACTGCGTGCACATCTCAAGTGGTGCCACTCATGCCGAAGTTCTAAAGTAATTTTAGAAAAACCGTTACA
>JAPYYV010004097.1:0-17568 GCA_030522625.1 Copidosoma aretas
ACTTTTACCATAGCTGGAGATAGATGACGTCACTCGAAAGACACATTCTCGCCAAAATCTCCCGAAAACAGATGAATTATTCCGATTACAGACTAATCCTTTCACCTAACCCCCCAACATCGTCAAACATTGCCGAAAACATTCGATTGCAGCTAAAGCCGCTCCTTCACAGCCCCTAGGGATTTTCTGTTTTTTCCGAACGTCTTATTTAGCTAATAGACAGAGGCACAACAATAAAACGTGACCATTAGTAATACAACTGATGGAGCAGATATCGGAACACCCGCACGCTTGAGCGTTACAAAATAAAAGTAAAATATAACTTAACACCTACAACCAAATAAACAAATGGACTCGACCGCTTACACTGTTTATTAACAGGTCATTTATATACTAAGAGTGTAAGGAGAGAAGTATATTGGGTTTCGGAATAAAGTACATGGAATAATACCCTATATTATACCCTAATAACATCCTATTGCAGGAATCAAGCAGAGCAACCGATTCATGCACATGGTGCACAAAAAAACAAGATGTGTGTCACTGCTCAGATATAATTTGCTAAACTACAGCGCAATGATGGTCTGCACACATGTCTTACTTGGCTTAATAGACAGAGGCACAACAATAAACCGTGACCATTAGTAATACTGCGGACAAATCCTTTCACCCCAACCCCCAACATCGTCGAACATTGCCCAAAACAGCCGATTGCAGCTGAAGCCGCTTCTTCACAGCCCCTTGCGTTGTTCTGTTTTGCTCGCACGTCTTATTTGCCTAATAGACGGATGCACAATAATAAATCGTGCCCCATAGTCATACAACTGATAAAACAGATAACGGAACACCCGTACGCTCGAGCGTTACGAAATAAAAATGAAATATAACTTAAACACCTACAACAAAATAACCAAAGAGACGCGCCTGCTTACACTGTCAATTAACAGATCGTTTATTTACTAAGAGTGTAAGCAGAGAAGTATATTGGGTTTTGGAATAGAGTACATAGAAAAATACCCTATAATATACCCTAATAACACCTTATTGCAAGAATCGGGGAGAGCAACCAATTAATGTACATGATGCAAAAAAAGCCAGGTATGTTCAAACCATAATTGCGCTGTGGTCTAGCAAACTATATCTGAGCAGTGATAGGCTAAGATCTCCTAATTGGAAACCATGTTTTTTTCATACAAAATATGATTAGCAATATATTTTCGTGTATTATACTTACTATATAGATGTATTTTACTTTCTATCCGGATGTAAATAGACAAGGTTTGCTGAATAGCACATTATTTTCACAATGGAGGAAACCAATTAGATTTTAGGGCAATGGAGCCCTGAATTTGTCAAAAAGAAAACACTTGTTTCAATACAATGTTCTACTACGTCAAAAATAACTAACATTCATGTAATGAGGCAGGAAATAAAATACCTGACCGTCAGTGATACAGCTGTTGAAACAGATACTTACCTGAAATCCGTATACTTTAGCTCAATACGTACTTTAAATAAAACGAAATCAACGCACATATAAACAAATGACAAACTAGACTTTCCCGCTAACACTGCTTGTTGATAAATAGTTTATTTAGTAATTCAGAATATAAGCAGGATAGTCTATTAGGTTTCGGGATAACAAACATAGAATAATCACACCTTATTACAGGAATCGGACAGAGCAACTGACTCATGGACATAGTAGAAAGAAATCCAGGCATGCGCAGACCATGATTACGTTGTAGACTAGCTAACTACAACTAAAATGTAGTTGGCTAAGAATTCCCGATCGGGAACAATGTTCTTTTCATACAAAATTTGATAAGCACTATTCTTCCGTGTATTATACTTACTACATAAGTATTACAATTTCGATCATGATGTCAATAGACAACGTTGGCTGGACATCACATGCTTTTGAATTTTTAATCAGTCGAAAAGATAGTGGCATTAATGCAGGAAAAATTTGTGGAAAAAATTTGGGCACCTATGCATCAAGTTATACTTTCCCAAGAAATAATATATGTAGATGTGGCTAATTACGCCAAAATTTGTACGGTAATGATCTTAGCTTGAATATTGAAATGATAAGATTCAATGAAAATCAAATAATTCATCCATAGAACCTCATATTTACAAACCAATGATAGAAAATATTATATCTGTAAAACTTTGCAAAAGCAAATTTTCAAAAAAATGTAAAAATTCAGAAAATAAATATTTATTTGTTTGAAAACTAACAAATTAATAAAATGTAAGAAATATTAATCAATTTTTAGAAAAGCTGCAACTCAAATCAATTTTTAAAGTTTTGAAAAACTTATTAAATTAATTGTTTGATGGTTTATTAATGTAAATAAACAAATATTTAAACAAATTTATGAATAAACAGTGATTAAATATTTAAATTAAAAGTGAGTTACAAACTGAAATTTAGAAGGTATTGATGTGTAGCTTACCAACAGAGGTAGCTCGTAGATAAGTCGACACGGTACACGGCTCGTATGCACGAGAACGAGAGTTCAAATCCGTTGGAAAAGGTGTTTTTTTTTAGAACTTGAAAATTCACTTACATTACTTATTTTTAAAGGGGCTGAATTTGCAAATCATTAATTTACTTCCATGCGTAACGGTTATGTAGAAGTATAACTTTAATTTATTTATTTTATACATAGAAGGATGCTATCAATGATTATCTTATATAATCCTAGAGTTATCATGAACAAATGAAAAATCTGGGGGTTGGCGCGCGGAGCGCGCACGGGCCGATGCCTCACTAGTATATATATATATTAGTGGGGCTTCGATCGCTTGTAAGCTTTACGCGCCAACTTCCCGTTGAATGATCGTTAGATTTTATGGAAAAGAGGACAAAGAGGTTCTCAAAATAGAGAGAAGAAAATTATGGAAAACCAGAAAAAGACGCTGTGAGGAAAAAAGGAGTTAAAAGTGGAAGAGAGTGAAAGACAGTAAGGGTATGACGGAGTTTTAGAAAGTAGTCGGACAATTTAGACCAAAGAGAGAAAAGAAGGGGGCAAATATTAGCAAAGATAACTGGCTAGGTCATTTCAAAAATCTTTTAGAGAGAAAGAATACGACACCGCTAGAAGAGAAAAGTACGGGAACTGAAAGTGAGTTAGTGACTAAGGTGACGCTAGAAGAGGATAAGGGATTGGATGAAAGCTTAAATGCAAGAATTACCGTATACGAAGTCCTGCGGATGCTTAAGAGGATGAGGAGCAATAAAGCAGCTGGGGAAGACGGAATACCCGCAGAATTATTTAGAGGGCTTACAAGGCAGAGCTAGTAGAAGGGGATGGGAGGTGGCACTAATATATTCATTACATAAAATTGGAGAGAGTGGTAGAAGAAATACACAGAAATACAGAGAATGAAATAATAACAAACAAACAAATTACAAAAAAATTCACAACAAACTGTAGAGTCAGATAGGGATGCCCACTTAGCCCTAGCTTATTTAGAATTTTTCTAGTAGATCTTGAAAAATACTGAGGAAAAAAATAATATGAAGGTTTAGTTATAGGAGGTGAAAAGATTTTTCACATTAAGTTTCCAGACGATGTTGCAGCAGTGTGGGACACAAAAGAAGGATTACAAAGTATGCTTAACAACCAAGAGAGTTTCTGTAACAGGAATGAACTTGAGGTAAATACAAAAAAAAACGGAAATTATGGTCTTTAAAAAGAAAGGTAGGCTTGCCAAAGGAGAGAAATAGTACATTAAAAATTAATAACTTAAAGTAGTATAGGAATTCAAATACTTAGGATTCTGGTTCAGGACAAAAAATACGCTCAGTCTTCAAGTAGTAAAAACGTCTAACAAAGTTAAGAAAGCAGTAAACACGGTATGAAAAATTTGGAAAAAAGCCAATATAGGAAGTCTGAGGAGAAGATTATACTAATTAGATACCATAGTTAGAGCCAGATGCTTTATGGCGTAGAAATATAGGAGTAGGCAAACTGGGAAAAAGCAGAATGAGTACAGGGAATATTTGTTAAAATGACTCTGAGTATCAGCAAAAATACATCGGTGCACATATGGAGAATAAAGGCTAACAAAAAAAGCTTGGGGATAGAAATGATAAGTGGCAGGAAAATACATAATGCTTTTGGCAAAGATAAAAGAAAACGGCCAAGGATATGTTTGAAATAGGAGCTGAGATGCACCAAAATAGAAACCCAAATAAGTGTTATGAATCAGTAGAAGCAGCTTTTGAAAGAATATAAGTCAGGATAAGAATTACACATGTATTTGATAATGAGGGAATCAACAAGCTAGAAGAAAGACTGGAAAGAGAGAAGACTGGAATAAGAACAATAGAAGACCATGAAATGCAAGTAAATTGGACCAAACTTCAAAACTTAAGGTATCGCGACTTTGACAAAAAAATAAAAAATGTATCAGAATTTTTGGGATACTTTACGAACAGGCAACTGAAGCGAGAAATAAAAAATCACTGAGCAAGATTAAGGTGCGGTAACGTAGGAAGGGCAGGCAAAAAGGGATACACAGACGAAAGTCGTTGAGTATGCAAAAAAGAACCGGAGAAATTGCAGCATATATTAACATGTAGGAAAATAAAGAAAAAATTAGCGAGGTATGGGTTAAAAAAGTAGAAAGATTGAGGCTACTGGGAACAAACGAAGAAGTTAAAGATAAATTACTAGAGCTACTAGCAAGAGATCCGATCACCTGCCTCTGTAAATTCAGCAGAGTTTAAAAAATTTAGCAGATTGAAAATTAAGGTAACGGAGAAAGCGAAACCCGGAAATTAAAGAGAGATGCGGCTCTCTACACAATAATGAAAGTAAAAATATCTATTGTTTACTAAAACGAGCCAAGCAAGCGTACGTTGCAGAAAGCGAGGCAGAATTTTTACAAAGATGCGGAATTTAAATGTAGGGATAAAGTATATATACTAGGGTGTCCATTATTTACCGACTTGGACATTTTGATCATATACCCCCTAAAATCTCTTCGTTGTATCCTAAAATGATAATCCATACCCTGAAAACCCCAAAATTTTGGATTCAACACGTGCCCCTAGACCCAATTCGATTTCCCATTTAAATAGCATGGGATTTTCAAACTTCAATCTTTTTTTAATTTTTTTGACCACTTTACGTAATTTCTCTGGATTTTTAAAGCACACTATTGAATTATATGTCACTTGGACTTGATCTATTGATTTTTTCCAGCTCAATATGAGCATGGTGAAAAAGTTCGATTTTGGCCTTTGAAGCCTTCGAAGAACCAAAAATCCAATATATTTAATTTTTTTAACTTGCATGTATTGAGCTAGTAAAATCAATCAATGAAGTCCAAGTGACATACAATGCCATGGTATGATTTAAAAATCCAGAAAAAATACTTAAGGTGGTCAAAAGAATTAAACAAGGTTAAAGTTTGAAAATCCCATGCTATTTAAATGGGAAATCAAATTGGGTCTAGGGGCACGTGTTAAATCCAAAATTTAAGGTTTTCAGGGGATGGATTATCATTTTAGGATATATCAAAGAAATTCCAGGGGGTATATGATCAAAAAGTCAAAATCGGTAAATAACGGACACCCTAATATATACGGAGATGCGACAAAATTCTAAGCGAGTAATGATTAAATGATAGAAGAGAATGTAAAAGTTAATTAAAAAGATGACTGTTAGAATAGAGAACTTAAAAGAGTATAGTACTTGATCTGTAAGCGTTAGGGTTTTTTTTGGCGATGTAAAAAAAATTGATAAGTTCTGTACATGGGACAAATAAATACAAATATAAAATACTTGTAAGTTTCCCGGAAATTTTCTAAAATACATAACTACGTATAGTATTGTACGGTTAATTATATGTCAGATAAACATCAGACAATAATGTTACCGGTGTCTGCTTATCAAAAACATTGGTATCTAATAGTAAAATTGAATGCACTTGTACTTACGAGTATAAACGTACGATATTTAATAAAGATACAGTCCCTTCTGTACTTTCTGAACTGTTGATGTAATCAATTAATATTCCTAATCGAATATCTTTTCACTTAGCAAAAAATTATTTTTTGTAAAAGGAACTTTTTCATTGTATTAGCTTGTTGAACCTGCTATTGCATGAATCAAATTCAAGTTTGACGAAAAATGTTTTGCAAAAATGTCTGATACCCGATACTTCATGAAAGTATCAAAGAATCCATCTTTTTTATACCTCGCAGTATCACGAAAAGTACCGATACCTACAAAAAATTGGTAAAAGTCACTTATAGCTTGGTTTGAATAAAATAAAATACATGATAATGCTCGATTATTACACTACGTAAATATTCCGGAGACCTACATTTTCAATAACCAAATTAAATGTTAGAAAAAAACAGGATAAAACATACAGTAATAAGTCGATTAAACATTGTTTTTCCAAAAGACCATGAACGTATTTTTCTAACACAAATTTCAAATAAAGTAAAAGAAGCAAAATCTTTTAACCACTTGAAAATTACAACAACATTTCTTCTAAAAGTTTGAAAGATACTGCTATCGCGATGGGTTTGATGGAAAATGATAGTCAAATTGATGATATATTCGGAGAAGTCAGTACTGTCATGCTTTCTTTTCAATTAAGACAATTCTTTGCGTGGTTTTTACTTTTAAAAAACGTTAATGGTAATGAAATTTAAAAAAAATATAAAAATTGTTTTTCGGAAGATTTTTCTGATGAAAAAAAGAATCGACCTCTGCTTCACATTAATAAAATTTTAATATTAGACGGTAAATCTTGTAAGTCATGTAACCTACGTATACCAAAAACCATAAAATTAGAACAGATTGATAATATTAAAGAAATTGCTTTCTGTAAAGAAATGTTTCAGTCACTGTACAATTAATTGAATAATGACAAATAAAATATTTTTGAATCTACATGTGAAAAAAATCATACAATTTTTTTATAGGCCGTCTAGGAGGACTTGGAAAAACATTTTTAAGCAAAACAATAATTTACTACTTTATTTCTAATGGAATAAAATTTTATTAAACTCTTTGACTGGTATTTCATCTTTTTTGCTTCCACTAAATTTAAATAACATTGAGAGCTTGTTTTTAGAAATTGAAACTAAAATAAAAAATTGGAAAGGAGTTGTTTGATGATTTAGGAGAGAGCATCTACGATTCCTGAAAAATCTCTGAAAATAGTTGACAGAACTTTACAAGAACTTCACAAGATTTATGTAGTTCAAAAAGTGATTTTGGAAATAAACTTATAGTATTAGGTGGAAATTTTCCAAAAATTTTACCAGTTTTAAAAAACAGTTACAGAAGTAAAATAATTTTAGAAACAATAGAATCTTTATTTATTTGGTCATCATTTTAAATTAAAAATTAAACATCGACATTTGTTCAACTGATAAAAAATTTCCAAAATCATTGCTCGAAATAGGGGAAAAAAAAATACATTGATAATACCAGAAATGTGAAAAACTAATGACATATGTTCGGAAATTTTTGACAAGGATAATAATTCTTCAACCAATAGAGTAATACTCATCTCTCACAATAAGTATACATATTTTTCAATTAATAAGATTCTGAACAACATTAATGGTCAATAGGTAACCTACTAATGCGTAGATCATGCTACATACAAAGATGTTAAAAAGTCATATGATAATGTATTTATAGATTTTCCGATAAACTTTTGTATAATGTTCGTCAAGATTTACCCGCACATTAACTAAATTAAAAATTAGAGCCATATTTATGTTGATGAAAAAGGTCTTAGTCTCGATAATGTTGGTTTATACTTGAAAAAGTCTGTGTTTTCTCATGTCAATTATACGTTGCTTTTTTAAGATGCAAAACTAAAAATGGGACTTTTATACAAATAGACTGTGAAAATAATTCAGAAGTAAAAAATACAGTGAAGGATGAAATTTTCAAAAATAGATTTCACAAAATTTATGAATTACAATAATTTAAATAGCATTTTATGTTTTGGATGAAATAAAAAATGAAATAACTTATCATACAAACTAATGATGCCTTATTCAATTATAGTACACGACATGATGTATTATATTTTTTTAATGGCTTAGTTTACTTAACTTGATAAACTTTATTGGAAACAAGGTTTTAATTTTTATGATATATTCGTTTATGTTTATCAATAAAATATTTCCTACTCTGTATTAGTTTTTTTGTGTATCAAAATTTAATAATTTTCTTTTATGACAAAAAATTTATTATGTTTTTATTTTTAACAAAACATTTTCCTATACGATTTTTTATTATACGTATAAAAAACAATTACTATGAGAATGAGTTTATAGTGAAATTCTGTTTTTGTAAACTATCAATTAGTTAGATCATTAAAATTGTTGTTACAGTATTCTACTCATGTTATAACTGATTTTTTGATGTAAAAATACTACTTAATTGTTTTTATTGCGTATATATCCAAGGAATTTATAAAAGATGGACGACCTCTTTCTAAGAAAATAACATAATGTATTTTTACAAATGTTGATTATTGTTATTCTTTTTAAAAGTTAGGTACAATGAAGTTCTGTCTTTTCGTTGTTACTCGTTGTTCTTTCGTTAGGGCTCATGACAAAACCCTTTCCAGTAAAATTTTTTTGCTCAAACTAAATGATTCACTTAATTTTTATAAATAATGTATCTATAAAGTCTGAGTATTAAGTATCTTGAAAAATAAAACAAATTTTCTCCCCGTATTATATAGTTATTTATTTGAACAGTAAATTTAAATATTAGTAAACTTTCATCAAAACTTTTTTATACTTACAAATGGATGATCTTATAAAAATTTTAGTGGAAAATCTTTTGATCTTCCGCGAACTTCCGCGGTTTATATCATCATTGGTATTTTATGATTTCTGGATAATGCATTCACTATTATCATTTCATAATAATATATGTATCTTTTCTTAAAAGTTATATAATAAATTGAAAAATATAAATGAAAAAAGCGACAATGTGACCTAAACTTTACACTGATTAAATATAAACTGATTGTCGCTAATGTACATAATCCTACTATAAATTGTCTAATATATATTCTATTTTATCAATTTTACAGTCATAAGTTTAATAAATCATTTATTAGATGTACTACTCAAATATGTTAAGTGTAACGTCTATCTATATGCCTTATGGGCGGCCTGGAAAAATAGCTGTGGAGGGGCCAGAAAAAAAGGTGGAAGGAGGGCTGTGGGGGAGCCTAGCATATTTTCAAGCATCCCTTAAATAACGTATAAAACGAGAGAATTTTACCTTGTTTTGTGAGGGGGGCTTCTGGTGAAAAACGTATGTTAAAGAAGGGGCATTTTGACTTGCCCCATAAAATTGACTTTATAATAAAATATATATATACATGTATATAAATATATAAGATAAAGGGTTTATTTTATGGAAGAGAATAAGAAATCAATGCTGTGGTTGATGCTAGTAATAACTAAAATTATATTTACAATATATATACAATGATACATGGTATTTTACACAAAATACAATAGGTACTAGAACACAGGTTTACCTGAATCAACAACAAGTACAGCTTAATGACATTATAGTTATTCGCGTATAATTATAGATTCATCTAGTTTTAATATTCAGCGACAAGCGCCGTTAATCGAACACGCCTTTCTTTCATGCTTACTGCTGTGCTGCGCAGTATCGACTGACGGGTGTCACTGTTGTGCGACTCTAGCCTGACTAAGTGTCGCACTTTAGTTTTAACTAGCTTAAACTTTCATCCCCCCTTTCCCCCCGGACAAGTCTATGTAACAGAAGTCAGGATAATTATAGTAAGGAATCATTTTGCTTGCATGATAAATGTTTGATTCTGTTGTTTTAAAACCCGCATCTATGATATACAATAAATCAGAGATTTTATGCTTTATTCTAAAAGGACCTACCCCGACTGGATCTAATTTTCTTCTGTTTCAACGATTTCCGTTTTGAATGTAGACACGATCCCCGACATTGTATGTTATTTTACGTTTGTTTTTGTCGTAATAAAATTTATTTTGATTGTCAATTCTTTCTGCATTTAGAAACTTTATCTTTCTATTCTCTTCTAGATTTTCCAAATTATTGTCTGTAAGTTCCGATTAGACAAAAGATTTATCTATCCCATTTAAAAGAAAATTTGGTGTGAATTTTGCAGTACTGCGTACAGTATTGTTATAATTATCAACAGATTCTTCTGCTACAACTTACTACGGTCTATTTTTATTTTCAACCATTTTGCACCTGATCGCGTTAACTAACGTTTGGTTTGTGCGTTCATTTCGCCTGTTTGAGAAGGGGAATCTACCGCGGTGGAAATATTTTTAATCTTCTCTGTTTTTAGAAAACTCTTAAATTATTTTGAATTCATTCCAGCATATTGATCAGTTAGGAGTACTTTTATTTTCCCTTTTTACTGAACTTTTTTTACTAGATTTATGGAATCTTTTCCCTCTCGAGTTTTAGGCGACACTACGAAAGCGTATTTTGTGAAGTGGTCTACTATTAGATGTAAAAAATTTTTTGGTGATTTGTTTCCTGTGAACCCTCCTATTGTATCCAGGGATACAATTTCAAACGGAACTGACGCTGGTCCTAATTGTGATAAAGGTTTAACAAAATTTCCGAACCTCGATTTCTTTTTTATGCACGTATCACATGCTCTACAAACGAGCTTTATATGTTTATGCATATTCTTATAGTAATAATTTAGACTTAAAGTTAAATTTAATCGTTTTATTCCAATATGATTTATTTCATGTATTTTTTTTATTGATTTAATTCCTAGCTCTTAGGAAATCCATATTTTTTCCCTATTATTTATGATTCTATAACTAATATTATTTTTAACTATTGCTTTATCCTCATTTTTTACATTCAATTGTTCTTCGTCATTTTTTAATTCCTCCATTGTTAAAAAATTTACTATTTTTATAGCTGTTTCACTATTTTCGCTATCTTTTAATACTGAATTACGAGATAAACAATCCGTTTCTGCATTGTTTATGACTGGATTGTACTTTATTTCAAATTCAAAATTTGAAATATAATTCAATAAATTCAATAATTCTGTATCTTGACTATTTTTTACATTAAAATTGTCCAGAGGGTTATGGTATGTGCAAATTGTAAATTTATTACCAATAAGTTTGTATTGCCAATGCAAAATACATTCTTTAATCGCTAAGTCTTCCAAGAAAATAGCACGTTCGTTTTCTTGGAATCTTTTTAATTTTTTTGAAAAATAGAATACTGGTTTTATTGAACTATCCTTTTGCAGCTGTTTTAAAATTGCTGCCACACCTTTCTTTGACGCATCAGTAACGATGTATATAGGTAATCTTGGATCGAAAATTGCTAATATAGGTTCAGAGTTGAGATAATTTTTTATTTTTGTAAGACTACTCTCATATTCTTTTGACCACTAAAATTTCACATTCTTTCTAAGTAAATTATGTGAAGGTTCCAACTCTATGGAAGCCTGTAGTATATATTTTGTATAAAAATTTATTTTTCCCAACAGCTGCCTAACATTTTTTTGATTTTATGGTGTTGGAAATTCCCTAGTAGCAATTAAGTTATCATTTAATGGTTTAACTTCATTTTCTTTAATTTCATGACCCAAATAAATTATTGAGTTTTTTCCAAACATGCACTTTTTTTTTAGTTTAAGCCCCGCTTTTTCTATGGCACTGAGAACTTTCTCAATGTGACGCATATGTTCTGCATAATTCTCTGTGGAAATGAGAATATCCTCTATATAATTTATCCCGATGTCTTTGAGATCATTCTTTACTAGCACATCACTAAGAATTCTCTGCAAAATTGCCGGAGAAGACTTTAATCCGAAAGGCAAATATTTCCATTGCCAATGCCCATTTTGAGTAATAAACGCGGTCTTATAGCTATCCTTTTCTCGGATCGAAATTTACCAAATAGCCGAATTTACATCTAATTTTGTAAAATATTTTACAATCCCTTACTCGAATTAATAGATCATCAATGGTTGGAAAAGGATGGCTTTCTGGTATGATGATTTTATTTAATTCACTAAAGTCAACACATAATCTTGACTTTTTTCCTTCCTCCTTCTTCAAAACAAGAGTTACTGGAATGCGAAAGCACTAGTAGAACGTTCAATTAAACGTACTTTTAATAAAGACTTTATTTGCGATTTTATCTCTTCATTATCCGCTATAGAGCACTTGTACGGTTTTCGCGCGATATATTTGTTTTCAGTCAACTTAATGGACGCGTCATAACCTATCACTTTACCTACTTCAAATTTATCTTCTGTAAATAACACTTTATATTTGTTTACTACTTTATGTAGAACGTTCTCACTGCACATGACTACCTTTGCTGGCTTGGCTACTGTTTCGATTTTATTATTTAATTTATTTATCTTTGTGTCGTTCTGATAAATTTTCAAGTTCTCGTCCTGACATAATTTAAATTTCTTAATTGCATCTAAACCTATAAATATATCCTCCTGGAAAGAATTACGTTTTGCAATATAAAAACATATTGCTTTAGTAATATTAAAAATTCTAGTTTTCAAATTATTTGAGCCTAACGCATTCGTAATGTCTGTGATTGTTTTTGACTCATTTACCCCACTTATTCTTTTATTTAATTTTAACTTTTTTAATGTATCATAGTTAATTATTGATACATTCGCTCCTGAGTCATATATTGCTATGACTGGAATTTCTTCTAAAATCAAATTTAATTTGATAAGTGGGGTCGTAATCCGTTTTTTGACTCTTCCGAAAATGCTACACTCTCTTCAATGTTCGCATTATTAACTAATTTTATTTTATCATTCTTCATTTTTTCTTTATCTGAAAGTTTAGACCTGCACACATCTTCGGAATGATATCTGTTTAAGTATCCTGTCATAACACAGTGAGGACAAGGCTTTTTTTCTAATTTATTTTCTTCTACTGTTTTTGTTTTTACCTTTTTTTCCTTTTATATAAAACCTTTTAATTAATTTATAGTCGTCATTAGGTTATCTACTGTGTTAATATCTTTTCTGTTTATGTGTAGTTGAATTTTTGCTGGTAAACCCAAAGCAATTAAATTTATTTGCGTGTTTTCTAACATTTTACTATCTGTATCTAACAGCAAATTTCTCTTTTTTAGCGCGTAATCTAACATAGATCCATTTAAGTGTTTAAACTCATATGCGTATTTTATTTCCGACCAACCGATCACGGCAAAGGTATCAATAAACGAATTTTTCCAATTCTCCCACGGTTCTCATATTTTATGTATTTTTAGAAAACTTTGAAACCAATCTAGGGCTGATCCCTCCAAAAAAAATTTCAAAGTCTCTGCATAACTTTCCTCTCGACAATTTAATCTAACGCATTCACTCACGAAATTATCCATAAAAATATTTGCATTTTGATTTTTATTCGAAAATTTCTATAATATTATATTTTTAATTTTCGACGTAACGTTATCATGCGAAGCAAAATCATTGTTTTGATTTCAGATAGGATTAGGATCGATGTACTCACAACACTCAGCCAAATAAACATCGTCGTAACACACGTTCCCTTCTTCATCCATATATAGACTTACTAATTCGTTCTTCGAAGAAATCGAAACCTTCCAGAACTTTCCACGACTTTTTAAACTCTTGACAGCATCCTTCACTACTTTTGTCTCAAAAAGTTTCTTATGTTTCAATTTGTAAAAAGATGCTCCGGGAATTCGTACGTTGTATCATCTCCCTCCAACTGAATAGTTCGCACTTTCAAAATGGTAGTCCTTACATCATAAGCCTCAGTAACAAAACAGAATCTCGCTCGTTTGGTAACCATCTTGTTGTTGTTGATTTATAAGATAAAGGGTTTATCTTATGTAAGAGAATAAGAAATCAATGCTGTGGTTCATGCTAGTAATAACTTAAATTATATTTACAATATATATACAATGATACATGGTATTTTATACTAAATACAACACGTAGTAGAACACAAGTTCACCTGAATCAACAACAAGTAAAGCTTGATGACATTATAATTATTCACTTATAATTATAGATTTATCTAGTTTTAATATTCAGCGACAAGTGCCGTTAATCGAACAGGCCTTTCTTTAATGCTTACTGCTGTGCTGCGCAGTATCGACTGACGGGTGTCACTGTTGTGCGACTCTAGCTTGACTGAGTGTCGCACTTTAGTTTTAGCTAGCCTAAACTTACATATATATACGGAGAGGCCACATATATATAGTAATAAAGCTTTGCCCCTGCTTGCTCCGCTCGCCAACTCCTTATGCCCTGATTCTTCATATTATTGCACATCATTTTTGGGAAAAGTTTTGAGTACAAACCTATTTTTCAAATCTTAATACACATAATATTATATAAATATTGTATCTTCACTTCAATATCACAATGCTGAAAAGAAGAATATCAAACATTATAGTACACTGCGATTTTTTCTTTTAATAAAACACTATTTTTTAATCAAATTGTTTTCATATAAATATCTGTCAACAATTTACTTTAGTTTATTCAAACAATTCAACATTTATTTTGATGACATATCAATATTATTCGTTACTCATAATTTTTTTAAATTGTTGTCATTGTTAGAATTTTTATGATTACAAATTTTCCTCATGTATCCAGTTTCATTAAATTCGTTTATTTATAAAATTCGTGCAATTTGTAAACAAAAATTTCGATGAATGGTTTTTATACTTATTAAACATTTCCTTATCAATAAGAAAATATTGTTGTATCTTCTGCTAAATTTTTCTTTATAATTATTTCTTTGAAAACTTATAAAATAAATTAATTTTATTAAATTAAATTTTTTTATTAAGTTGTGAGTTTGAAATAACATGATATTGCAATCTATCTATTGTTTAACCTAATGCGTAAAAAAATATACGTCCAAGTTAGTTAAAAATTTTTGCGCAAACTAACACCACATTTACAAATTATAATTTTCAATAAAAAAAATAATAATTTTTTTCATTTCTTGTTCTTAACCTTATATCATATATTTGGCTTGACATTTGAATTAACACGATTTTTTGTGTCCATCATTGATGTATATTTTGACTAAAACGTATTTCTTCTTTATATTATTTTATAGAATAAAAAATAAAGAAAGTTTTCTTGTTAATCTTTAAATTTTGTAAGTATATAAATTGCGCGATAAATTTTATTCTCATTCAGAAATCTTGTTTTTAGGTAATTATATGACTGTATCTTCAATTAAAAATTTTAATCGCTGCAAATTAAACAAATCCAAAAAATATCATTAAAATGTATTGCAATTCTGACATTACTATTCCATTTATTCGGTATAAAAATAATTCGTTTTTGTATAGTCTTGCATCGTTTATAGACGAGACATTGAAATGAGAATATAATAATAAAATATTAAGGTGTACAATGCATAACTTTTGATTAATTTATCATAACATCCTTACTGGAACAAATGTTTTGAATATATTTTTGAAACAAAAATATTTCTATGTAACACTATCATTAAAAATCATTTATTGCATTATTTATAAACAAATTTTTAACCAAGATTACATGAATAAAAAGACGATTGTTATCTATTAGTCATAGAACAACAAATAACTACGTGCGAATCAGTTTCTTTCTGAAACAGAAAGTAATTATCAGTTTTGTGAATGATAACAATCAAAATTGTATTTTAAAAAGAAAAATCTGATTAAACATACGTGTCTTTATCAATTACAGTAAAATATCTAGTCTTATGTATAAATACAATTGTAAAATTCTTATTGTTTATTTATGCAGTTAAGAAAATAGAAGAAAACTAAAGATTTTATTCTTAAAAATCCATTAAGAAAAGCTCAAGACTTGATAAAAAAAATTCGTCTGCAATCATACCATTATAAAATATAAAATGTATTTTTAAATTGTTTAAATTCTAGCTAAAATTATTTTTTATTTTTGTTAATTTTGAGCTCGCCTTCGTCTTGACTAGCAATTCTATATGGTCAGTCATTGCCAAAATTTGTTTTCTTTCCACGTATGTTTTTTTTCCTTACCACATCTTCGAAATTTTCACACTAAAATTTAATAATATCAAACATATGTATTATCAATTATATCGGTCACAAAAAAAACTACTACACTGAAAAAATATCGGTGTGGCGGCTGTTACCGTATAGGTATAGGCGACACTGAATACACGTGTAGCTCTAGCCTCGTGCCCCGGTGTAGTGGTTGCACCGCGCGGAGCTGCCCTATGGACTGCAGTGAAGCAGCAGCTGCACCGAGTGTGTTGTACGCTCTGCTACTATGAGAGTCTAGCATGGTTACTTCACCGTGGTAGCATGGCGCTGGTGCAGCTCCCATAGTACAGAAGAAGGTACACACCACCTCCGGTGTTGCTGTTTCCCCGATATTTTTTCAGTGTACTACTACTACTACAACTGCTGATACTACTACTACTACTACTACTACTACTACTACTACTACTGCTACTACTACTACTACTACTACTACTACTACTACTACTATTACTGCAACTACTACTACTACTACTACTACTACAACTATTACTACTTCTGCTACTACTACTCTTACAACTATTACAACTACTACTCTGACTACTACTACTACTAAAACGACTACTGCTACTACTACTACTACTACTACTACTACTACTACTACTACTACTACTACTACTACAACTACTACTATTACTACTACTACGACAATAACTACCACTTTTACTACGAATACTACTACTGTTACTACCACTATTACTACGACCACTACTGCTACTCCTACTACGTCACTGCCTTTTCCCAACACGTTGGAGAAGCAGTGGCTGACAGAGGTACGGTCCTTTGCAATGAGCGCAAAGTGACTGTTGAAGTCCGTGACCTCGACGCTTTCGCGACGATACAGGAGATAAGGGGGGCATTGGGAAAGGTACTGGATACCCGTATCTAGGACACTGACCTACACCTTCTTAAGGCCAACAGGAGGGGGCAAAGGATGGCGTTTGTGGCTCTCCGCGAATTCCAGGCCAAGAAGCTCGAAGAAATAGCCAGATTAAAGGTAGGCTTTGTCTCCTGCCAAGTGAGGAGGACGATCGAAGTCATCAGATGCTACAGGTGCCTTGGGATTGGGCACCTGTCGTCATCATGCAAGGAAGAAGACATCGCAAAAAAGACTGCAATGGTGAGGCAAAGTACTTTTTATGCAAGGAGGGAGATAGAAAGCACGAAGCTGGAAGAGGAAGCTGCCCAGTCTTTAAGCAAGCACTGAAAGAAGGTAGAGCCAGGATCCTTCAAAGGCCTAGATTATAGCAAAACAATGACGAGGCCGACCAATAAGTGTGAATGCAGGCTGCGCTGGGCTTTTATGCCTATCAGCAAGTAGAAGCACCGAGCCCAAAAATGAAGCTCGCAAAACAACTTACGGCCCAGAAGAAAGCTAAGTGTAGATGTCCGGTCACAGGGACCTCGAGTCCTTTTTAGGATGCCTACAAAATGCTGGACTGGTGGATGGATGGTA
>JAPYYV010004098.1:0-37546 GCA_030522625.1 Copidosoma aretas
ATAAAGGTATTCGTGATATTGTTATTCGTGACGCAGGTTTTCGTGAAAAAAACCATTCGTGAAACAGGACATTCGTGAAAATGCATTCGTGAAATAGGATGGTAACCGAAAAATCGTCATAACAAACTTAATAAGGTATGGAACTTGAATTTGTTTTCCGAGCCCCTATAAAGATATAAAACCAAACATTTAAAGTCCTGGATCATTACATGCACACACACACACACCCACACCCACACACACACACACTCATACGGACATTTTTTTAAATGATGTATTTTTATTTCATGTACTATAAAAACATTTTCGACATATTTTAAAGAAAACTTTTTTTAACGATACAAAGCTTCCTGCAATAATATCATTTCCATTATTTTACAATACATATACAAACATCTATATTACCTGTCAGCCAGTTTGGCCAGGACGGGGGACTTTATACACAAACAATGTAAATGAATTAAAACAGCCTTATACCAAATTTTACACACATTAGATCTAAATCAACTTTTTCCTAAAATTATGTCTCAAATGAAAACTATAATTAGAATCTCTACAATTTGTCCAAAATTATTTAAATACTTCACTTAAACTACACCACATCCCTATATAAAAGATGTAATAATTTCCTCGTTGAACTTAAACATAAAAACTACATCTTAATCCAAAACCAAACTTTCATGTTTATTCAAAACAATGCTTCATTGAGAATCCACAGAACACATAAAAAAAGCCATCTTATATAAACCATATTCTCGCTAAACTGAGTCTATGGAATACTTATTCAATAAAATAATTTGCATTCTTATAGTATGTTTTATCCCTATTCATCATTATTTCATTTGCCACTGCAATGTACCTAGACTTATCCGTACAATAAATAAATACACTAAAAAAAAAATCCCATACAGCTTTGTACGATCCACGCTTCCATGGTAACTTCTCGCTTATTTACCTCGTTGACCTTCCGTACCAGCTAAACCATTCACCGTTGAATTTCTTCCATGCTTTGGCCGGAACATATCACGCAGAATTGCTCTTTCACCTCGTCCCACTTGTAACTCTCACCACCGAAAGGTACACTTTTATATCTGACCTTTATACTTATAATTCTTTCAAAATAACTTTTACGGCACCATTTAGTTGCCTTTTTTTCAGTTTTCTCTGTTTCCTCGTCATGTCGTTTCCTACAAAAATGTCTTTATCCAAGTGGATATTTTTTTTCCTCACTCGTCAACTATACTAGTTTCATACAACATCTCTTGTACTGTCAGCTTAAAAGCGTTGACACCTTAATAATTAACTGCTCTTCGAGACTTCTCTACATCTTGCTTCTAAAATTCTTACTTTAAACAATTATACTGTTCCTTCTTTTCCTCTTATCTCTTTTGTTAGTTGTTTCAAAGTTTTTCACTTCTGTACATAACACTTTGCCACACCGTATACCTTCCTTTTTACTTCACTTTTTATCTCTCACCTTGCAGCTACATTCCCGCTACTTTCTCACATCACCTTACTTTTTTTTACATCAAACCTTTTACTCATTACCTTTTGCAACTGCTGTTGGCTGAATAACCGCACGAACTGCAGAGCACGTGTGCTCAGATCAGGGCACTACGACAGAGTCACGAATATGAATTGTATCAAAAAATGAAATACAGCGCTAATAAGACTCTGCATATTTATATACATAGGAAAAATTTGTATTTGGTACAATTCTGACTTAATCTTACTAACTATATCGAACAAGTTATAAAAATTAAACTTAACATTTATGAAAACAGTGTAAATCTATTACTATATTCCAGAAGACTCTTTTTCTGAACTCTATACTCTTTCTGAGGTGAAGTGTATACAAAATAAGGCAAAAATAGGAATATGATTTCTTTTTAAAAAGTTGAGGTCAATATTTCGCTGTTTCAAACGGCTTTATCAGAATGCGCGAAATGACGTTTAATTTTAATTCCGTTTTAACTAATGAGGTTCAGGACATAATATAAAGTGATTTTTGTTCTGTTTTATTCTTGTTGTGCTTGAGGCATCTACTATCACCGTTCAATATGGTCTTGATAAAAACGAAGAAATGTTGACCACAACTTTAGTAAAAGAAATAACACTTACATTTTTTGCCTTATATTGTTATTTTAAATCTATATAAAATTAAAACTGGCAGAGAGTTCTTAACGGAGAGATGGGAGAATTTTTTGTTTCAAATTTGGTTTACAAAACTAGTTTCTAATAAGAAGTTCGTTGCTTTAAATTATCTGTATTAAAAGTTTGATTTTTTTTTTTTAGTTAATCCAAAAGATTTCTAAAGTTAGAGGGACATAATTAGAATAAATGACTTAGACTACGCTTATTCCGGGTTAGCAAACTTTTCGCAAGTTTTTGGGCTGTAAAAAGAATTAGAAGTTGAATAGCTAAATTCAGCGTAAACTTATCCGTATCGTTATAAATTATGGAAAAAAATTTTATTTGTAATGATTTGAAATACAAAGGTTGCATCCCTCATAAGCGGAAAAGTTGACATATTTATGCCTTTCTCAAAATGTCACACCTAAAGGAGATAAACCGTTCATAACACTGAATAAATACGGGAACATACAGTACTTAAGAAGACTTTTAAAATAAGAAGAAATTTTTTAAATTATACATTACGAACTTTTTAAAGTTTTTTTTAATGTATATTGGCTGATTTAGTTAAGTCCACAAAAAAGGCAAATTATAAAAAAAATTTGTTTACCAGACTTATCGAGGTCGCTGATTACAAATAGTACATTAAACTTTAAAATTTTAAAACGGTGATTTTAATGCTACCATGTCAGCCAAAAACGGGTGGACGGCCTGAGTGTCTAAACAAATAAATTTGAGCCCCTTATACTTAAGACTGGCTGACGATCTAAGTTTTAGACTTAAGTCAGGTTACATTCAAATAAGAATTGAGTTATAACTTAACTAACTTAATACTGTCCAACGAAAATGTCAATACAAAAATATAAATACTCTATAGCTCTGAACGGAGCAGATAAGGAACAACCAATATATGGGAAAGCAATCACGCCATAGTCCTTAACCACAGAGGCAGGACAAAGAATAAGCATAAAGGCAACAGAACAAGCGTAAATCCTTAGATCAACAACATATTAGTTTCATCAGACGCAGGCAATAAGGAATATAATTTATTTTTAATTATAGCTTGTATTCTGTAACCTAAACAGAATCTAGCAACCCCAATATACAGAATGTAGAAGTGAGTGCTCATCGAGTAGATAGAAAGACATATTTAGTGATACGGATAATAAAAAAACAATCCGTATGGATTTTTCAGATTATTAATATACATTCATGGTTTTCATACATTCAATATAAGCAAGCATACAAAACCTTGTACTGGTTTTAATAACTTGACAAATGTGCACTATGAAAAATCTGCACGAAAAACTTTATACACATGTTGTAATTTTAATATACGGTGTATTACTTATGTGTATCTAGTATACCTATGTATAGAAAAAGTATATGAGAATTAAGAACGTTTTTAACAGTGTATGTATACATGCATGTTTACACATTTTTTTGTGTATGTTTTTTAAGGTTAACAGACAAATTTACTGATTATGTGTTAAGTAGTGATTGTAGCAATGATAAAAATGAATCAAACATAATATAAGTGGACAAAGCCCCACTAGTTATCTAATCGCAATAACACTCCAGGTCGTTTAGCCCTCAGAACTCGCGCGTTTTTGTCCACTCAATCACTATCTCAGAAACTTTGCAGTTTGAGACAAAAAAAATAAAAGTCTCTAAATTTTGAGGCACACTTATGAAATTTGTTAACAGACATACATATGTCTGGAAAGTAACAAAATGATGGTAATAGTTTTTTATCACATGCTTCGAAAGTTATTTGCAATTGTTCAAACAAATACAAAAAATCAAGATTCACGGTTTGTGCAATTTATTTTTTTGTAATTTGGCTTATTTTAAAATAGAAAGTTTCTTATCATTTTTTTGTGTATTAGTTCTTGAAAAAGTGATAAATTTTTTAAGTTTTTAAATCAAGAAGGCCGGAAGCTAGGTATGATTCTAAGTGCAACAAAAGATCTATAGATAAATTTTTTTGTTGCAAGTTTTTTTTTACGTCACTGCTGACTCGTGCTTCGCGCATCTGACGTCGCGCCGCACGTCTGTCTCTCGCACACCTTCGACGCTGCCACCGCAGCGTTCCCAACCGCTCGCGCTCCATTCTCGTCTCTCTCACACTCTCGAGTCAATGCTGCTGTGACGTCTTCCTCCAGCAGCTACTTGTGTGTCCTATTAACCTCGGTGTTAATGCATGAAACGAAACAATGGTGACTCAGAGTATGACCGGCACCTCTGCAGCTATGTAAGTCTACGAGAGCAGAGGCGTCGAAGTGACAAGGGGGGGGGGGATTAACTCCGTGCCTCGTAACAACTGATTGTATTTAGCTATGCATAAAATCTTAAGGCATTTGGATTAATGATCCAAACATAACAGTCTCGAGTAAGCCAATTTTTGAAAAAAAAACACAAATTGAGCATTTTTGCTATTTTTTTTTTATCTTAACGATTTCTTATGAAAAATTGTAGGCATATAGCATGCTTTTTTGATGTTTTTCCTATATTCATACTTATAAGGTCAAATAGAGAACTGGCCCAGAGTAAGATTAACTAAAATAATACCACCTATCACCGGAGTGACCTCAGAGGAACGTAAATCTAAATTAATATGATCGTTTAATAAAAATTGATTGAGAATTAAAATGTTTCCGACGCGTAATTTTAGTGCTGTCATTCAAATCGATGTCACGTGTTGGTGACGTAGGAACTTCTGAATTTTCAAAGGTTTATTACCTTACAGTTGCATAACGTCAAACATTAAGTCAAGACGTCATTGTACCATATTCAAATACGCTTTGTCCAAAACCTGAAGCAGACTGTGAGAGCTAGTTTATGAGCTTATAACTTACAAATATTTTGTTGTAAATGATCAGAAGTCTTCAAGCAACGTCAGGAAATGTATCAAAATTAATTTTGACATTTTTTGAAGTTATATTATTCTCAATTAGAGGTACATAACCATGTAGTTGCTCGTGATAATGGAGATAATAAGGTTAGTTAGGATTTTTGCTCACTTATACAGCCGAACAAACCCTAGAATATTCAGAAGTTTTGACGTCAGTTCGAGGTAGGCAGACAATAGTAATTAGATCTAATACCTTAGCAAAGTAGTACAAATCCAAATTTTCTTAGATATGCTCATATGTATATGAAAAGAGAAAAAACAATTTAGTTAGATCAAGAGTTATAAGTTCTCTGTGGGTGCGTAACTGAGCCGAAAAAATTGGACCGTCGGTTATTAAAATTACTCATGTACTTTTTGGTCATTTTAAGTCAAGTAAAATCCCACTTTAAATTTACTTCTAGGAGTAGTTTGTTGTTCCTGGCAAGCCAGCTAAGACAGAAATTTTAAAAGGAGAGAAGTCTGATTGAAAGGAATAAAATAAGGCACGAAGTATAAAATCATTGTCACAATGTAACAGGGTGGCTCCAAATTAAAATTTTCGCGGTTTTCGTAACCAGTCCAAAATTAACAGCCGAGAGCTTTTACGTCCCTTTCTTTTTATGTGGATACCTGCACCCTTATACCCCCCGATAAGCCATGTACATTAAGCTAGCATATGAGAGCCACAAAGCCATATTCTAAATTGCATTTTATTTTGGAATAAATTTGGAGTTGATCTGAGCCATCAACAGATATTATTATGATCTAGCCTAATCTAAAAAAAATGGCTATATTTGCTTAAAGCTTTAGTTGGCTCATACCTTTTAAAATAATTGGTAATGAAACTGTTAAGACTTATTGACAAAGATATCGATTTCATATAAAAAAAATGAGTAAGAGACAGTAAAATAATTTTTATATCCAAATTTTAAATATTGCATATTTAGATACTGTCGAATATTAAGCACAATAAAAGACAGATACATTTTGTTTTTTATTCCATCTTAATTTTATAAAACTTGTTTCATTCCTTAAATCATTTTACCTGGTGTTATCGAAGGAAAATTGATAAAATATAGAAGGCGTTAAAAGTTAGGTACTATGGATTCAACGAAAAAGTTGAACTTTAACGAGATTTTTGAACGCACGGGTACGGATGATAATATTTAATTTTTATACGCTGTAGTTTTATTGAAATTTTCTATTGATGACCCTATATCAAATACTTCAAGAAACTATGCAATCTTCAAAAAATCGAGATCGAATGGAGAACAAAAAGCTTCCCTGTCTTGCATTAAGATAACTTTAATAGTTGACAATATCTGAATATGCAGTATCCGAAATTATAAAAAAAAATTTTGGTAACACCTTTCAAATTTTTTTCAGCCTTGTTTGTCATTCTATCTAGACAGCTGATTTACCAATTTTTCTGAGATAAGGCCTCCATTAAGGGATAAAACCTCTTAAGTACCAAGCTGGCATAGCCAAGGCTGGATCTTGCACTCAGGAACGAGATATAAAAATATGGATGCAACCACAATTTAGTGCCTATAAAATGCACCGAACAAAGGCCGTGAAAATCTTATGAATCGGCGAAGAAATCGTTAAGAATTAAAAAAAATGATCACCGCATTGTGTTGGCATAACAGCTTACATCCCTGACTAATTGAAATGGCTACGTACTCAAGTGCAAATTCGATGATAATTTGAGCCACGGATGAATATCTTGATGTTTCAGCCGAATCTAAAAAAAAAAAAATATCAATAAGCTAGCTTAAGTATCAAGCTAGCATAGTTTATGACTAAAAGAACTGTTCTCTTCGTACATTCAAATAAAAATAGAACCATACACGTCAAGATTAGTTTCAAACTTACATTACGGTGGCTCATCACCTTTGTACTATCTATTTATGTGACATCAGACTACCACACCTGAAAACATCGAGTAGCAGGCTTGATGTGTATAACTATAGATACGAACCCGCTTGTTTACGTGCTGAGGTTAACTATCGCCCATCGCAAACACGGTCACCTTCTTGATTGAATATTTTATAATATTCTATTCCAGAATAATCCTCTTCTAAACTCCATACTCACTCCGAGGTAAAAATTCTCAATAAAGAAAGGCAATTTTTGAAGTGCAATCTCTTTTATTAAAATATATATGGACAATATTTCACTGCTAAAAAGATCCTCTTCAGGTCCACATTACACGGACATAGTGAGTGCATCCAAAACTCTATAGAGAAGAATACAGGACTTTTTTATTTACATATCTTCACTATTTGTCTAATAAATACAAATAGTGATAGCGCAAACTTATAAGCAAACTCATGTTGATGTATGTTGTGGTATTAAGAATTTTATAATATTGCCTAGTAAACCCTAATATTTTTTACGTCATTTTAAAGCTTATGATTTTTTCTGTCTGTACCTAGTTTTTTAATTAGAGTTATGGTATATTTAGGTAGATATCAGAACATAATTATTGATCAAAGTTCAATGGTCTCCATGCACATGCATATTAAACGTTAATTTTCAAGCAACCCGTTTCCAAAAATTTGCCTGGTGATATGGTTTGAAATTTTGAGAGATGAATCGTTTCATATCGAAGTACAAATCCTCTAAGTTTTAGTCATAGTTAAGGTAGTTCAATTTCGTGATGAGCCACCTTAAATTCGAAAATACATTTTTTTTATTTTCATTTATCAGAAATATCTAGCTTCATTGTACATTTAGTTAATTATCGTCAGACAATTGGCCCATACGAAGACGTAGAACTTGGTTTGCAAAAAAAAGTATTGCCTTAATATTCCACTATCGTGACACAAGTAATTTGAGGTAGTTAAATTTCAAAGTTTAAGGGTAATTAAAAATTTTGTTTTTCTTAGTCTAATAAAAAGTCATCGTCGCCGTTTCAATATATAATACTGTCACAATCATGAGGTACATTGTGGATTTTTTTTAGATTATTTTCTAATTTATTTGTAGAAATATCGTGTGGATAAAAAAAACAGTCTTTGTAACAAAAAAATTTAATTAAAATTCAGTTTTAATAAACTACGGCTAGTTTTATTCTTTATTGAAATAGCTACGAAATCCCAATTTATTTGAAAAAAATTTCGCATCATTGTTATAAATGCATTTGTTTATTAATATTTTCTAATTTCCATGAATCAAATGCATTTTTACCAAAGCATATGCGTTTTTTCGAAAATTAAAGACAGTCGATTTATAGCTATTTAGGTGGAGAGGAAAACTAGCTTTTGTTTATGAATATCGGATGATAATTGAATTTTTTTAATGAAAAAGAGTGTTTATTTTTCATTCACGCGATGTATTGATAAATAAATAAGGAAAAAATCTTAAATAAATGTACAATTTACATCATCTTTATGGCAGTATCCTGCATTTAAATGAGCGATTACATGTTATTTGACTGAAAAATATAACTTTTTGGACAGCCTTTAAATTTTGGGATACAACTACCGCAACGTTGATTTTTTTTTCAACTACTGCTATGGAGCAAATAGCAAAAGACGTGCAGCAGGCTGCGTTGACACATTCGGGTTCCCTAGCAGCCTCAAGCATATATAATCAGCCTCAAGGATAAATAATTTATAATTGCTAGGCTGATAGGGACAAAGAGAGTGAATTCACTAACATAGGTGCTAGGAAAAACTGTTACAGATTACATCTTAGTAAGTAATTGTTCCTTGAAATTAGTAAAAGAGTGAAAGATTAGAGGCGGAGTAGAAGTACACCACTTACCTCTCTGCATATTAATCGAAATAAGTGATGAGAAAGTGTGTAAAACTGCTTAAGAGGTGATAACGGAAGAGAAAAATATATACTAATGGTCAGAAAAAGATATTGAAAAATTTGGACACAAGGCTGAAGAGCTTTCCATTATGAGCAATATGAAAGAAATAGACGATTCGAAAAAAAATCTTGTTTTAATTTAAAGGAGGTTATTGGCAAGGCAGTCATGAAAGCAAAGACTAAATACAGAAAATGAAGGTTAGGTAAAAAAATTGTGGTATCGAAATTGTAAGATGAAAAAAAAAAGATTAGTTAGCGTACTACAAATAAAAAAGTAATAAAATTATAGAAGGTATATACTTCAAAAAAAAGCAACGAGTGGAGAAAGACTATGAGGAAAAGAAGATGTACAGGAAGTAAAGTATCAAAATACTTTAGAAAGGCTAGGAATGAAAAGCATACTCAAGATGTTATTACATTAGACATTTCAAAGGAATATTGAAGAGAACTTCTAAAGGGATGTACTGAAAGAAAACTAGATCAGAGAATAGGTATATCAGAGGAGGATCCAGACGTCTGAGCACTTTCCAGTTTAAAAATCCTTCAGACTGTAAAAACTTTGAAGAAGAAGGAAGCTAAAGGTATAGATAAAATTTTAAATAAAGTCTTACAATTATGTGGAGATAAACTATATAATGCACTAGTTAACCATCTACAAAAAGTCTGCAGAGGGAAAGGAATCTGAAATATTAAGGGATAGCAGTTATGGTTTCAATTCACAAATGAGGAGATGATATCACAGTGCAGGAAAATCTCACTACTGCCTACAGCAATAATTTTCAACATAGATTTAATAACAATTCGCAATATTGCGATATAGTGCGTTTTCAAATTCAAGAATATTTTGTTATAAATTTCATACTTTTTTATCTATGTTAAAATTAATTATTAGTTAATATATGTCAATTGATAAATACGGGCATTTAGTGTTAAGAGAGGTTGGGAGATAATTCTTGATGCCTTTACCTGAAGGAGCTATGTCTATGATATAATACATATCAAATACTTGCTTGCATACTCATTCAAGTCATCTGTTAACATTTTAATCTTTCACCGTCACTATTGTTTCTCTAAATATTCCTTTAATCCTTCTAATTAAATGTTAACTAACTATTTTTTTCTCGTAATAATGCAGTTTTTCTCTTACCAATGTCTCAAAAGCAGCTTTAAAGTCCACACTGCGTAAACTTGTCTGTTTTTTACTTTGGCTATTCGGACTACGTGATTTAAAATGTACACATTGTCCATCGTAGGCCATCCATTCAAGAACTCTGCTTACCCTCCCGGCAATATGCCTTTTTCTTTGACTTATAGTACTAATATTATTACTTAAGATTTTTTTATAACTTTTATATGCTGTAGACAGTAGAAAAATTTCATTGTAATTCTCTGCAATACCATCATCTCCCTCTTTGTGAATTGGAACTGTAACCGCAATTCTGTAATATTTCGAAAACCGTTTCCTTTTTCAGAGTTTTGTAGCAGGTTATCCCGATTATTTAATAGTTTATCACAACTAGGCTGATAGAATCAGCAAAAATCGCAGGGTGTAATGTCTTACAGTATTTCAAACAGTTTTTGAATGTATTTGTTGATGAGGAATATACCTGTGAATTACCTATTGTTTTAAATACCAGGAGCAATTTTTGATTAATTTTATAAGAAAAAATCAAGACAAACGTGTTTTTTTATTTCTAGCTTTTAGCTTATTGATAATAATCATCTTCAGTGTTGTGCTTCTTGTAGGCGTCAAAAAAAAAAAACAAATTTCCGTCTGGAAAATTAAAATCAGTTGAAATTTTTTCAAAATAATCGACATAAACCGCCAAAAAAATTTCATCAATTTTTTAATTCGTCAAAAACTATTCTTGAGCCTAGAAACTTAATTAAAACATGTATTCCATTTACATGAGAGTAACATAATTTTGTAAAAATGAAAAATTTTGTACAACATAAAAAAATATTGTAAATTTTTCGAGAAAATGCATTTCTTTATAAAATGGTCTCAAGAGCTCAATTCAATGTGATCCAGTTCCCGTCATCTGACAGAGCCGAAGAGAACCTCATTATTTTTGTTGTAACGTCTAGTTTAATAATTCGTTGATGGCATAACGGTTTTCATACTTTTTTATGGACAAAATGAGGTTTGAAGAAGTACGACTTTTTCAGTCACGGTTTTTTGAAATCATCTTATAAACAGATGCACGTATTAGCATAAAACTTTAATATTCATTTAGCTGAAATTTTTTAACGAATGGAAAAAAAAATATATTTTTGTAAGATGTTTATAAACCTAGAGAGTTTTTTTAGTTTATAACGTCATTCGTTTATTTACGACCATGAACATTACAAATTTGAACAGTATGTAGTTCAAGACTTGATCTGTATAATTCTATAAACTGTTACGAGTAATTAAATTGTGAAAGGAATATAATAATAGTTTTAACGTAGTACAGTTTCAATTGATTTTTCGGTAGCACCCTCAGCTGCTCAAGTTTCCGTTTTCGGTTGGATGGCTTCGAATTCGCTCGCCCGAAAAAAATCGTTATCTTCGTGATTTGGGCTCCGATTTTAACTAATTTTTTTTAAATTACAGTAGTGTGACGAAATATTAACAACTAACGCATCAACGTTGTTGATACAGTGTTAATAACATTGCTATAAACAAATTTCAAAGAACGAATTTTTTATTTTCATGATCCAAAGTACTTATAAGCGCCCTGACTTTTAATAATGCTAAAATTATACGTTCCGGAGATATTTTATGCTTGGATTTCGTACAGTTACGCAGCAGGAAGCTCGTGATTACTGTATCCTGCAAATTGCGTGCTCCCTCTTCTTCTTCTCTTCGTCTCCGTCTTCTTTTTCTTCTGTACTTAAGGGAGTTTTATCTTTTGCTATAGTACGTGCTGTACATATGTTGTACATGCGACTGTTTGATGTGTCGTCTGTCCTTCGCGCGCTCACTAGAAAACATAACCGTCAGTAGTTTTCAGTCAGCTTATAAATTTATTTTTTATTTGGTATACAACCTCGCCACGTTCTTAAAATTGATGAATAATCGTTAGAAATCTCTTTATGTCGATAACTTTTTCGTTTAAATTGCAATGTTGATCAATCAGTTATAAGTAATCCAAGCCTGCAAAACTGCGATTTCCCATAAGGTCACACGTTAAATTTTGGCAATACACAAATATTTATTTCCCGCTGCTAAAGCAGCCCCGTATCTTGAAAATTAGACTGGGTCATTTCTAGGCTATTTTTTATTCGTACCTAAAATTTTAGCTTAATTGCAATGTCAATTCTATTTGAAGTACAACTCCCTTAATGATGTTTTCATGAACATAGCATGAATTTTAACAAGTGGAGAAAGGCCAACTCAGTAGTGACAAATAAATTGCTACACATATAAAAAAAAAAAGATACCATCGTGTTTGCCGCAATTTTTTTAAATATTTCAGCTTACCGAATATATAATAGTTTTATGCCAATACGTGCATTTGTTTATAAGATAATTGTAAAAAACCGTGTTCCAAAAAGTTGTACTTTTTCAAACCCTAGGGTCTATGGAAAATCATAAAAATTGTTATGCCATCAGCGAATTAATAAACCAGACGTTACAATGAAAATAATAAGCTTTTCTTGGGCCCTGTCAGATGACGGGAACGGGGTTAAACTAAATTAAACTTTTAAGATCTTTTTATAAATTAATTAATTTTTTCGAAAAATGTACAATATTTTTTTATAAATAATTATGGTAGTCGTATGCAAATATAGGACATATTTAATTAAGTTTTAAGGCTGGAACATAATTTTTGACAAAAAAATAAAAAAATAAAATTTCCGATTTTTTTGGCATTTTATGTCGATTAGTTCAAACAATCATTAGCCAATTTTTATTTTCTGGACAGCTTTTTGTTTATTTTTCTAACACCTACAAAAAAAGGACAATATCTTATATGATTATCAATTGGCTTAAGGATAGAATTAGAAAAACCTTAATTTTTAAATTTATTCGCGTAAAGTTGTTAATTAAAAATTGTTTAGGGTATTTAAAATGGTAGGGAATTCACATATTCCTCATCAACGAATACATCTAAAAGACTATGTGAGATACTGTAAGGAATTTCATCGCAGATTAGCTGTGCAATCAGCTGATTCTATCGGCGTAATAGGGAAAAGAAGGAATCAATAGGAAAAATAAAGGAAACAAACGTTTCCTTCTGTACTTCTCAGATTGATCCGACAAGTCAAGACTTAAGCTAGTAGTAAAATCATATTTTTGCTATTTTATTCTCGGGGGCATGTAAGGTGTAGTACACATATATGCATATCGAATGAAAAATTCAAGTAATAATCATATAAAACTAGGATGGTTTCACTTTCTTATTTTCGTTGCAAGAAAAAAATTGCTTACTATGCCATCGAGAAGAAAAAAAAGAGGAATGACGTAAAAATTAGACCTGAAAATATGTGTAGATGGTTTGGCTACGGTCTTGAAGAAGGGGCCGGGTCTAGTAGATGCTGTGCCTGCTTGGAACTCTATACTTACTCTAATTTTTAACCCAATCAATGACAACAGCAAAAAATCTAAGCTAAATAACTGTACGCTTTTTAATCAATGCTTCAGAAATATGGCTATGTAACAACGTCCTATTTTGCCCTCGATGCTTACCTCACTGTACGATTCTTGTCTGTCCTAGTCAAAAAGTAAAAACCCAGGGTAGAGCCAGCGGTGGTCATGTACATTTGCAAGCCATCCTCTGGCAACATGTTTATAATCTATTATATCTAATAATATTAGCGGGAGGAGACTCCAACACTCACCTAGTTTTGCTAAATCAGATGGATAAAGACTTGGTACTAGACTACCGCTTACCGCCTCAACATACTTTATCAATGACGTTGTGACAAAGCAGGGTCGGCTTGCTAAAGAAATAGAAAACCTATGGTTAACGTTGTTCAACGGCATTAGTAAGTCATACCCCCATGACATGCAACCTATGTCAGCTACAACAAATGGTCGTATGTCATTGACATGATTTCGACTAACTACACTATTTTGTAGTCTTTAAAATACTGAATATAGGCCAATTTGGTCATTTACTGGTTAAGGTTACACCAGACTCAGTAATTTCTTACTTTCCTCAGCCAGATCTACCAGACTGCAAATCACTCAGGCTTACATAGAAAGACTCCTCAGGTACTTAGCATTATAATTGTATGTCCAATATTCCCCCACCTCCAAATATAGTGGTGTCCCTAATGAATGTTACACTTATCAAGCAATCAGCTCTACTGCGAAAAAATTAAATATATAACATTCTGTTGCAATATCAAACTCCGGCACTAACAAACGGCAAGACAAACCTTGTTACAAAAAAGATTGCCGGCAAGCTAACCGCGAACGAAAACGTTTATTCAGAAGATGGACCATGAGAGGCGGATTCTAGTTAAGAGATCCTTTGAAGAAGCTAGAAATAACTAAAGGAATCTTTATAAATCTGAAAAAGGGGAATACTACAGTCTTCTAAGATATTAGTTAATCAATGCTAGTAATCCTATGCTTTTCTGGGCCGCAGTCAGGAAACTTAGAGAAAAGAGATACACATTCTGTCTTCTTTACTCTAAAGAGATAAAACTTTCTACTTGTTCGTTTACCATTATCGGATATTCTCAGAGGCATACTGCATAGACTGTAGGCATCCTAATTTAGACGGATCACCAGGACCAGATGGTATTTCCAATCCTGTTTAAAAAAATTTAGTTACAAATTGGCTCATATCGGACTTGGTTAGTGGTTGTGTACGAGTGAGCATGTGCGCGCGAGAGGCTCCGTATAAAGAGGCGTGAGTTGCGTATTTTAGTATTGGAAAAATAGAATGGTAGCGTTGAATAGTTAGTTGACGGTGTAAGGAAGGAGTTGTTGTGCAAGGTTTATAAGGAGTACATAAATGGTGAGCAAAAAGTAAGTAGAAAAGTGCAGGTGCGTGAATTAAAGTTAGGGCGATAGGATAATAGGCGGGATACAGCGTGCGTGAAGCCGTGGAGGAGAAAATACCGGGTAGAAACATTTAAGTTTAGAGACATTAACTGCTATTGGAATGAATAAGGACAAAATCAAAAGGCATGCAACGTCAAAGTTTAGTAGCGGAAAAACAACGGAGGCAAAGGAGGTGGAGAAAAGTGGTGGTAAGTCACAAACAACGCTGGACAATCTAGTGAGAAAAGTAGTAGCCGACGATATGTCCAGTATTGCAAGTTTAAGGGAGTGCGTAGAAAGATTAAAAATACACATAGATAGGTCGGTGCGCGAAAAAGTGGAAGCAGAAAAAGTAAGAGCGGAATAAACAGATTTAATAAATGATATGTCACGAAGGTTAGAGGCAGTCGAGAAAAGGGTAGAAAGGAGTAACTGCAGGAGTAAGTGAAAACTCATTAGAGTACTACAAAGCATTTACCATCGTACAAGTATGAATGACAGGCTAGAAAGTGGACAAAAAACAGCAAATATAGAGATAACTACGGGAGTCCTTCAGGGAGACTCATCAAGTCCCTTGCACTTCGCCTTGCTGCTTCATCACATTATAGTATTCTTCGAACAGGAAGGCCACATAAACATGAGTTCTTCCATCGATATATTACTATTCGCTGACGACCTAACACTGCTTTTCAACAAACCTGTAGATCTCCAAGACAAATTCGACAAATAATCTAGGTATTGCGAACCAATAAGCACTATACGTAAACATCGGCAAATCAGTCAGCCTTCTCTTCAAAAACTCAGGACGCACCCGCAACTGCAGAACCATGAAAGAAAGGCATCCCCGTAAAGATAGTTAAAGGACATCCCTACATGGGTGTCACATTTAACACTACAGGGTCATTCAAACCAAACACTGACACAGTACTGGCTAAAGGAAAATCAGCTTCAGGTGCCATCCGGCAGATCTTTTGCTCATGCAATAGCCGTAACCTGGACTCAGAAAAAACTGTTTTTTCTACCTCAGGCACTTTTGCAACCTTGCTGCACCCACGGTAGAAAAAATACAGATCACCCCTCATGTGCATCCGGCCAGAGCGATCCCAATGGTACCTCAAGCGTTGCTACGCAAGCGCCCTCGGGCCCAGTAATCACCCTAGAGAGATGTTCATTCAGGGCAACATCTACTATACCTCAGTAGTCACCTTAACGAATCTGTATCGAGAAAACTGGTGTGAATTTTTCAAGAAGGACTTAGCTCGATATCCAAGTCAAATGCTGCAAGAACTAGTAAAAATATAAAATACCTGGTAACGAAGGCAAACTTAACTGGTACTCATCACTATGTCTATTGCTATATAAGACTAGACATAAATACTTGCAAGAAACGTTCGACCTCAATAAAATCAATTTGGCCTTACCAATAATTACAAGTACTCTGATAAAAGTTAATATCAAAGGGGATATTAAACGTGCTCTAGACCCCAGTTATTTTCCCCAGTACCGCCCCCTCAAGAACCTAGCTGAATTAACTCAAGAAAAATACACATCAACGCTGATCCCACTACCCTACACTAGACTACCTGCCGCTTATCGTCTAGCTGGCATATATGTGACATTCAACAAGATCGTTAATGAAATTAAGGAAACATATTATTGCACACTCTACAACTATAACTAATTTAAAACGCTGGTAAATCCGTACTTCAAAATGAAGGGCGGACGTCGTGAATTCGACTAACAAATAAATTTATTTTATTTGTTGAGAACCAGTCGTCGCCTCCAGAGTCATATGCTGCTCGCACTCAGTATATGCTTTCTAAAGTGTCCTCAGCTCCACGTTATGGTGTTGAATTACCGTCGAGCTCTGTGGGTAGCGTATGTAGTGAATATAAGTGTGAGGTACGTGGCCGCGAAAAAAACACTGACCTACTACACTTAATACGTCTATCGTCTGTCATCGTACGTCCTTGTGAAGTATTCGTCGTCAGTAAGAAATCTTTGAAGTTAATTGAATATATTATATGTTCAATTGTAATTTAAACTGAAATTATTTAAATGCCAAATATGTTCTGTTAACAACCAAGTTATCACTTTAATAAGTTGAAATAAATTATACAAAGTATAATTTTTTTTCTGAATACAAAATAAATGTGAAATACAAAAAATGATAAAGGTTCACGATTACGGATCGTTTCGCTCACACAAGATCCAGTAATACTACTTATAATTTCCAAAATCAGACTAACGCGTTGGATTGTTTTACTCTGACTAAACACGGCTCGAAAGATTTCTAAAGACTTACTCTCGTTTAGCAGAACGAATCCGAACACTACTTATAATCTTGGAAGTCAAGAATTAGCGAGTTGGACTGTGCTACTCACTAATCGCGGCTCGAGAGATTTCTAAAGGCTTACTCTCGTTTAGACAGGTCGCGATCAAACACTCGAATCTCTGCTGTTACTTAGAGTTTGCTTGACAGAACAGTAAAGGCGAAGAATGGTACGCGGAAGGAGCTTTTATACTCTCGCGCTTAAGGAGGTGAAGTCGAGTTGGTATTCGACCTAATAATCGACGTAATCCACTTATTACCCAATTCCGAACAAAGCCTGATGGTTAAGATTGCTGATCACTTGCACTATTAGTGCATATTGATTTCAAAACGATTGTTAAAAACATTTATTAACAGAATCGATTGCAAATCGTATAAATGTCAAGGTTTTGAAGCAGCAGTTTTACAAACTATAACGTAATGCTGATCGCTCGTATTCTTACTTACGTAGGTTCGCAGTCAATAATACGAAATTTGAAATACACTCACACATACACTCATACAAACACCTACACATGACCATAATATACTTGGATACATGACATAGGATATAACAACGCTGTCATACATAAGGTAAATTTGCCCAATGTATAAAAATAACTATTTATACAGCGCAATAAAACTATGTTCAATAATTTTATTGGAATTATGTGAATGATGATATCAGATGTAAGCTAGACATTATTTAAGCTTCGCTTAGTGTTAATGTGATCATTAAACTTGAACTTTTGTCTGATATATTGTATTCATACCTACTCAGTCAAGAGAAAATTTAATTAAATTTTTACCTTCATTTATCAGCTTAAATATTAAAAAATTACCCAATATGCTCAATTGTACCCTGTAATCTTGTGCTTATTGTTCTCACATTGTGCAACCAAATTTACTTTTATCACTTTTGTAATTGCTAAACACGTCAAACAGATGAATGAATTATAATCGCAATAATAATAAATATTGTCTTTGCTTGTTCTTTTCCTTAATTATCTCAATTGTGTGTCAGAAAAACTTACTTTCTTCCGTGTTCTTATATGAAAATCCCCTTCTCTACTTTAACTCTTTCTTCTTCTGACCTTGCTTATTTCTATACCGTTCAGCCCATCCCCCCCCCCCTCCCCCGTCACCCCGACCATTAATCACCACAATTATAAATTGACCATACACTTACAATTTTATCATATATGGCTAATTAACACTTCGCTCAACGTTTTTTGACGCTTGTAACCATACAGTTTGTCGACACTTTACTTTTAAAATCACTCCAGTACTTTTCCTCTAACCACGCTTTACGCACACATACCAAAATTCTACTCTTTCACAAAACCAAAATCCTTTATCATTATTTATAACATCCAAAAAACTTTAATATATAAATTTATTACCTCTATTTACTTCACTAATTTCAATCTGCCTAGCTTTTAATTGAGCCTCTGCTGGACAATTGCCTGTTCTATCTTTTTATGCCTTGCACTTTCTCTTTACTTTCTTACTTCCTTTTTGAGTCACTTTCATTCTTTTGCTTTTAATTTTCAGCTTAATTTTTTTTCTCCCATACACAAAATTTTTTATGAAGAACACTACAGTATCCTATTTTTACTCTGCGTCCATCTGCCGTGCGCTCTTTGACCCACTAAAAGATTGTATCTTATTTCTTCTTATCATCAAAGCTCAAGTCACTTACCAAGAGAACACTAGTTCCCTTCGAATTCTATTTTATTTTCACTCTGTCTATCATTGCTTGCCGACTGGCTACTCCTACAAGAAAAACTTTTGCTACTCTTCTAACGACTACAATATCTGTTTGAATACCGTTGTTAAAATTCAGTTAATCTTTTAATAACTTTACAAAATTATCTTTAATATCTTCTTTTTCGATGCACCATTTCACTACAATGTTCACTTGACCTTATGGCCTTGGTCTATAGGACTTATATTTCTCTTGTACTGAACGTTTAATATTTCTCGCCTCAAGCTCCGAGTAGCTGATGTCGCAAACGCAGCAGTCCCAAGCGAGTGACTTTCTTGGTAAACTGCTCCATCCAGCAAGTTTATTTTGCCAGCTGCGCCACACATTCCTTTTTTTCTTACCTGCTGCTCAACTGTGCATTCGACATCTGCGACACTCGTTTCGCCGCCTTTCCCACCCTTTGCCCCCGATTCAAACACAAATATTTTTTTCTGCTGACTCTAGTTTCGAATTTGTATCCTATACCATCTCCTTTAACAGTGCGTTTTTCTTATAGACTTCAGCTTCTTAGCAGGAGAGCTTTTCTACATATATATTAATTGATTCATGATTTTTTTTAATTAATACAAATGTTGAAAGACGGAAGTCCCTGTAATAACCCGGAATGAGTTCAAACGGTAAATAAATAATAGTAATGATAATATTTAAGGATAAAATCAGGGTTTTTTGTCTATAAAGCAATGTATGTAATTAGTAATACAGAATTAAAATTTTTATATTTTTTTCCGTCGAGATTACGAAATAATTTTTACTCTAACCTCAATCATTTAATCGAAATAATAAAGTAAAAACCATTAAAACAATATACTTAGATGAGTTATTTGAATAAGTATGAGTTAGTACATTATCTGAACGATTTTTTGGATGAAAACATAAATCAAAATCATGAAAAATTTAAGTTTTAGACATAATAAGGGCACTACACATGTACGTCATTGGTTCATTATACGAATTTTTTTTTTGTTCCTACATAAGAAAAACATATGTTTTGAAGGATATTTGGAAATTTTACTTCAAAACTTCTACACGAAACTATAAAGTATTCAAGATTTAATTATAAAACAGTCCGAAATAATTACAAACTTAAATATGTATAAATAGAATATTACATTAAAATTTTAATACAGTTCATGGCAAAATTAAGTTGAAACCAAAAGTGAAAACGCCCATATTCAGGTACCCCACTTAAACTTATTACGTAAGCGTGGGGTGTCTACACGTGAAACGCACAGGAGACGAAACCCGACTAGTATATATGTACATGTACATACTAATGGGGCTTCGCCCCCTGAGCGCTCTGCGCGCTAACCTTCATATTTCAATATGGTTACTCTTATGCCTGAATAATAAATACAATAATTTATGTATTGATATACATATGCGTACAAACATAGATAATCAAAGTAATCTCATGAAAATTCGCTAAAAATTCGAACAAATATAGTCAATGCATATGATGATTTCACTGATTTATCAAATAATTGTTACTAATTGACAACTGATAAGGACTCTTTTTGTTATTTGAGGTTAATATTGATACATATGTATATGTATATAATATTTACGCAATCATTATTATTACAGGAACTGTTGTGATCCTTTTTTTTTGGTTATTTTTGAATATTTTAGAACCAATTATGGATATAAGTTTATAGTGAGATACAATTTTAAATTTCTTACTTAATATATATAAATGTAAATTTTTTATTTAATTATCTTTCCATTTCTTGTATAGACTTACATATACTTCCGCACTTACATTTCTTGTTTTATAACTATTAAGAGATTATATCCCTTTTAATTATTACTGATTTTAATAATATTATAATTTATAACGCATAACATATTGAACTTTCAATCTTCACTCTTACGCCTTATTTACCTATATAACTATCTTATATTTTTACATGAATCATCTTCCTCCTGCATATCTCTCCATTATCTTCTAATCCTACATTTCTGACTAATATTATTTCTTTTTTTTTTCTTTACATAGTAGTGTGTGCTTTATATTTTTTTTTTCTTTTATTGCAGAGCCTATAGTCTATCACCTGAAAACTTTTCAACTCGATCATATGTTTTTCTTTTTGCTTTACGTTTTTCTCTCTGTTTTATGATTTTTTTATATTTTACGGATGATAGACTTGTCAATTACCATATAGTTTTTATGTATTTTATGATTGACAAAAGTCTTCCTTTGCTGCTCTTTTTATGAAACCTACGTTTTCCCATCCTCTTCTTTTTCATATGCAACTTCAACTTCCTTGTCTATTTGTATGATTTTTATTGATTAATCTGTTAATTCTTCGATTAGGCATAAATAAGGCCATCTACTCCTGTTCATTTTTATTATGTGCAAAAGTAAATTTCTTCCCTTTTTCTTATGCCTATTTCTAGGCTAACTATTGCTTTCTCTATTTCTTATATATTTTCTGGTGTGTTTGCATTTAAACCTAACATGACATTTGTAAATCTGAATCTATTTTTTCCTTTTTTCATTCCTTTTTCATTCCCAAATCCATGCCTACCCTTCCCGCCTCGAGTTTACATATATATCCTTGTGTCTTTGCATTCAAAGTCAACTACATATTTTAAATCTGCCTTCTATTCGTTCTATTTCATAGGCAAGTCTCTGATACGTATGTGCAATATAATTTTATAATTTAGTCCATGAAAAATAATAATTGAGTTTAACTTTCTACTTTAGCTCTTTTGCTGGAGCCAAAAACTGCTTCGACTTCCCATTGCATTTTACCTGTTGTTTTTTACATGTACCACGAAATTTTTTTTTTAAGAAGCATATTAATGGGTCTATGTCCTCTTCTGAAACTTCCAATGCTTACAATTTTAATCAAAACAGATCTGTTACTATCCTTTTTTATTCCTGAAAATTATGATTTTTCGAACAATTATAGCCAATACATTAAATAATTTTACTGATTTATCAAATAATTGTTACTAATTGAAAACTAATAATGACTCCTTTTGTTATTTATGATTAATATTGATACATATGTATATAGAAATATGTATATTATATATGTCCTTATTTGGAGAATTTTTAAATTTTATTTATTGATAGTCCTAAATCGTTTTTAAATAAATGAAAAAAAATTCCTGCTAAATTTCAGCTTTTAATATTAATATTAACCCGTACCTCACGACGATCAAAGTTTTAAATAGAATATAACATGGGTAAAGTTCTTTTGCATCTTTAGAATTTTGTAAAACCTTGGTCAACAAACGAAATATAATAACACATAAATATTCTCGTAGGAAATTCGAGGTTCTTTGAAAAAGGTCTGTTATGATTTTTAGCTAAGTCCACTTGTTTTGTGGTTATTGCAGGTCACAGTTTAACCTTAAGTGTTAAATGGTGACGTGTACGATTTTTTAAAAATTTTTTCCGAATTTTTCTCTTTTTTAAAAAATTACCATTTAGTATAATACTCATAGAACATCTATAAAAGCAATAACAAACATACTAAGATAGTCGCATATTTGAATAAATTTCATCACATCTATATCGCATTAGTATATGATTATCTTTATATTTATATTTTTATAATAATTCCGTCGATTAAATGCATTTATGCTTATTCCATTTTTTTGGTACAATTCACTCATTTTATACAGTTGTTACCATTCTACTTGAAAAGCTTTTATTATGAACAAAATTTTTCTACTCGATGTATTGTAAAAATCTGAAAGATTTATAACAGACTTAAAATTCGTTATATTAAAGTAGTTTTTTAATATTTTCACAAGTATCCTTTTTTAATTGTATTGAATAATTATACTTAAAGTATATTAATTTATAAAATAATGTATTCAAGATATGAACAGTATAACATTAAACTTTAGACAAATCTCATTTTTTTTAAAGTTATTAGAGCAAAAATTTTTTTTAATAACTAAGGAACTATTAAAAAAATTTAATTAGCATGATTAGTATTTGGCAAAAAACAAAGTTATTTTGATTATTATTAAAAATCTTAATACAAACATTATGAATAAAATTCATCACAACCTCTTTTTGGTCTTTCTACTGAAAGTAAATACCTTTATTTACTGATGACTTATAGAAGCGTTTATGCTGTGCTGAAAACAAATACACGTAATTAGTTAAGACTTAACATATCATGTTTTCTTTTGAGGAATCATTTTTCAGCTCATTTTACAACCTCCGATCATGATTGATATCTTTTTAATATAAAATTCAAACAAATAATTTTTCACATAACCATTGCTTACCGTGCATATGCCTCTTATAGTATACTGTGTATACTGTGGCTTACGCTAATATTACGCATGATTGTTGTTCTGTTAGTAAATTTGACTATATTAGATAAACCAGATAATTTTGAAACCAACTGAGTAATAGATCAATCAGCAAAAACATGTGCTGAGTCAGATCACTCATTATAACTAAGAACTTCGAACGACTAAGAACATAGTTACTTATGTTCTTCTGATTAGCTGTCTATACTTATTGTCATGTCCTATATGATTATGTATGAAACAAAGTGTGCTAGTGTATGCACATCAACCGATCATCAGCTTGCCCTTCTTTTTACAAATTAAATATTTAAAAAATAAATAAGGCAATTCAACAACATTGCAAACATGAATATCAAATAATCTACACGTAGCAATTGATTCAATATTGCGAAAATCATGACAGGCCTGTCATTGGCTCTCACAATAGCTGCTTTGAAAGACACTTTATATTTTTTATAGTATGTGATTTACCGTGTACAATTTAGACTTGACCTGCAATATGGGAACTTTTTTTATGCTTCCCTAATTTACTTTAATAGCATTTGGGAGATTTTGGCACCTGTGTCAATTTCTCTTATAATTATAATCTTAAAACATGTAAAAGGGAGAAATCGAAATGAATCCAAATTATTAATTCATATGCATGAACTTGTGTTTAAGTTGTATGTGTATTGTGGAATAGGTTATGAGGTAAAGGTGGGGAGCTGAGAAGTAGGTGAGAGGGAGGTAGAGAGGTAGCTGTGGGGAGTCGGGGGGGAGCTGAGGGGGAGCGGGGGGAACTAACCTAAGAAAAATTGAGTTAAAAATCACGTAAAAATGAACAAATAACTACGTGATTTTAGGGGGAGCTGTGGGAAGCTAGGGGCGAGGGGGGGTAGGAACTTACTTTGGTGCATACAAATATATAATATAGGAAGATATATATATATATATATACATATATATCTTCCTCTAGAATATAGTAACTTCGTGTGAGGTGGGACCAATGGCCCTCCTTGCCGCCCCACATCTCTCACAGGATTGTCTACATAATGTCACATAATATTGAAGAATAAGCTTGTTCCTTGGCTTTTATGAAATGACTGTTGCCCCCCCCCCCCCTCCTCTCTTCTTCTCACATTTTTTAATTCATCTTATCATGGTACCCCAGAGCACTTTTTCCCACCCGTTTCCAAATAATACGGGAAAATTCAATTGTTTCCTCCGTTATTTATAATATTTTGGCCACCCAAATTCTTTACATTTGTGATGGCACCCCCTCCCCTTCCACAGCACCACCACGTGACTTTAATGGTCTGTACAAACCCATCACCACAAATATCTCATATATAATCCATTACAGCTTGTAGACAGCCCTCCCAGAGACCAATTCTTCTTTTTTCAACTCTTAAGATACCGTTTCAGAGTTGCAAAAATGAAAACGTGGTTAAAATTATTAAAAAAGCGTCTATTAATATAAACTATATCAAGGGACTCCACACACAATAATATACTCTTAGTCAAGACCTTGTACAGAATATGCGTATCTTATCGATAATAACAAAATAGTTGACATAAACCTAAATTTTGTTGATTTAAAACAAAATAAAAAATTTTACACTTTAAAAATAATTTGTATACGTTTCAAACTATAAAATAATTGGTGCGAGTGATTTACCACTACCGAAATTCGCCACGCAGGGGCAGTGTCAGGGTACACTGATTGTTCGAAAATTATATTTGTTATTTTTAAGTTCAATTTTGACAATACTAAATAGTATCTACCAACAAGCTAACTAGAAGATGACGAAGTGACAGTGGAGGACCTTGCCAGGGTATGCTCCTGGAATGTAGCAGGAGTGACAAGCAAAGATAAAGAATTCTGGGAACACTTAGAGAAATTCGACACAGTGGGGATGACAGAAACTTGGACCGTGAAAGAAGACTAGAAGAAAATAGAGGACAAGTTACCAAGAGAATTCACATGGTGGCACACTCCGGCGATAAGGGACCACAATAAAGGAAGAGCCAGAGGAGACATACTATTAGGTATTTGCTGTGTGCAAGTGTATTGGCGCCATCTGATGCCAGAACGGTGGGGACTTGCCGGACATTTGAGGGCTTACTGCATTGTCGATTGCACATAATACAAGTTTACGGACTTATTACAATGCTAATCGTGAAATCTATGAGGGTTACAACAACTGTGAATATTGTAGTTATACATAGTGTCAAATATAAAAGCAAAAAGTTACACCGACGTTCGTAATGACGAAACAAAGATGACACGGAAGCCCGTTACATAACCTTGATTTCATATTGTCGAAGCAAAACAAACTGAGCTGGCTCGTGAAGTGAAGCGAGTATGACGTTAGTGACCCTAAATGATGTCTCCGTCGAGTCATGTTAGCATGTCACTCACTTTATTTTATTTACTATCATTAATTTGTTGCGTTATGATCTTTAATTTCTTTTCAATAAAGAAGCTGTAAGGATGCGCTTACTATTATTCCCATTATATTTACGTCTGACAAATTAAAATGGTTGAAAATCTTAATAATGCACAGTCAACAATGCATTAAGACCTTAAACGTCCGGCAAGTCTGCACTTTTCTCTCACCATGGGCTCTGCTGTCGTAATTCTTAACCCCCTCCAACAACTTGCACACAGCGAATAAGGAAGTCTCAGGATATAGAGACAGAAAGCTGCGATAAGTGGAGTGATAAAGTAGTGAAGTAGACAGGGTCAATCAAGAAAGAAAAGTGGATGATAATGACAGATCATAGTCAAAGTGTCAAAGTGGCAATGAAAAAAATAGGCAACAATTTTACAGGAGACAAAGGCAATCTACTGATAGGATGGGACTAAAATGCCGGAACAGGCACCCAGGGAGGTTCAATAACGTTAGAAGGCATGGTACAAGTCAGAAATGTCAAAGATGCAACAGTAAATGGTGGGGGTAAATCGCTATTAAATGAGATTGAAGAAAGAAGTTGGTTCTTAGTAAACGGACAGAAGGGGAGCAAGAAAATTTCACATATGTAGGAGGGAGAAAGAGGTGAAAGTACTATAGATTACTAGAAGGACAAATGAACACAAACTCTATAGAAAAAATACAAAGAGAGTCAAATTACAACGAAGAGACCAAGCAAATAAGAATACTTTGGTCAGAGAAAGCAAATGCGAAGTATCATAAGGAATGCACAGAATGAGTAAGGCAGCAAACTGACTATGACAGGCTTTTTTAAGAAATATAAGCCAAGATAGTACAGTCAATATTCACAAAAAAGCGGAGAGTTAAGCACTGGTGGTTGGGGAGAAAACCCTGGCACGACAAAGAATAGAAGATCAGAAAAAGAAACCTCAGAAAAATGATAAGAGATTGGAGCAAAAACAAAACAGAAAGCAGAGCAGTACTAGAAGCGAAGAAGGATCACAAAAAATGGTGCAGTGAAAGAAAGGAAGAGCACAAAGAACAAGAACTACAGGAAATCAAGAGTATTAGCACAGAAAAAGAAGCCTGGCTCTATACAAACAAGTACAGGAGAAATAGAGTAGGCATAAGCAAAGAAATAGGCTTGCAGGCTTGGAGAGAACATTTTAAGAATAGACCGGGAGGAAAAGACAAAAACCAAGCAATTAATAGTAGACGCAAGCTGGGACCTGGAAGAGGGACAAGAGACAATAACAAGAGAGATATTAAAAAAAAAAATGTTAAAGTCAAGTATAACAAGACACCCGGGGGAGATGAGATGGAGAACGAGGTTTGGTTAAAGATGCCAATCCCTATAGGCAAGGTACTCATGAAGTTATACAGGAAATATAGTAATACGGAGGGATACTGGAATGCTGGAGAAAGGGTTTGATATACCCGATATTTAAGAAAGGATATAGAGACAAAGTAGAGAATTACAGACGAATATGCCTACCAGACACGGTATACAAAATATATGCAGGAATACTAAATGAAAAAATAACAGAGGAAATAAACAAAAAACTTTAAGAGAGCCAATTAGGATTCAGAAGAGAGAGAGATGGGTGACTAACGCAATCTTCACTCCTAATTAAATAGCTGATGTGAGGCTGAGTAAGAAGAATGGTACATTGTTCGTATGCTTTGCAGACCTGGAGGAGACATTAGATTGTATAAACAGAGTAAAACTGAGGGAAGCTTTAGGAAGGGTACGCGGGAAAGACAACCCGAAACAACAGGATACTAGAAGTATACAAGGAACCAAGCTGCATGGTCAAGACGAACGAAGGCTCTTTAGAAGAATTTTGGACGGAGAAAGGAGTAAGAAAAGGTTGCCCGCTGAGCCCAACACTGTTCATACGTACACGTTGCCCAACGTGTATTTATCAGACCTGGAAAGCTACTTGGGGAGTCAGAGAGTAAGTGGACTAGAAGGTATGAGGAAAATCAGAACGTTAATATTAGCTGACGACATAGCACTTCTAGCAGAAAATAAGAAGGAAATGAAATGCATGCTTAAACATTTTGAGAAATACCTGGAAGCTAAAATCCTAACACTGAGCAGAGAAAAAATCAAAGTAATGGTTTTTGTGAAGTCCAAGAGGAGATTCGTAAGAGAATGGAAATGGAAAAACAATATGATAGAAGAAGTAAAAGAAATGCAATACTTGGGTTACATAGTGAAGGGGGAGGTCTAAAATTACGTAATTCACGCAATGAAGAACAAGGAGAGAGGAGAAAGACGCACAAAGATTGACAACTCAAGATACAACACAAGATATGAAGAGATAATGGTTGAAGAGAGCGTATGGCCGAAATACCTAACGACGGTTAAACACCCAAATGATAGGAAATTGATAGTAAGGTTCAGGTGTGAACATGAATAAAGGGCAAAAATTACTGGTAAGATGAAGAGAAGTTATGCAGACTCTGCGGGAGAGAAGTTAAGTCGTTAACCGATGTAATAACAGTCTGCCTGTGTACGAAAACAGATCGAGGCATAGAAGAAGTTCTAAATGGAGACGGAAGAGGATTAGTAACACTTGAGAAAATAAGAAAAGCCAGAAAGGGAGAGGCGTATTTAGATCACTAGAGGAGAAGAAGGGCTGGTAGTACGAAACGGAAACAAGGGAATCTAGCAAAGGGAGAAAGGTGGAACCCCGGCCATGTACGAGTATTCACGAGCAGCTAGCAGCTCAACTAGAGGCGAGTGTCAATGGAGGAGATAAGAGGGAAAAACAAGCAGGTGGACAAGAGATTGAATCAGCACTTGACAAAACACTTACAGCGCCATCCCACAGGAAGTAGGTATAGGCGATTTGGGGTCGCGGGCCGGTAATATGAAAGAAAGGAAGGGACGCCAGAAAGCCATAGAGCAGGAGAGACATTATAGGAGGAAATGCACAAACCTATCACGGTAGAGCTATAGGAGTGAGGAAGAAAGCGCAATTTATAGGTAGCTGCTTCGAAAATGTGCGGGTAGCACGACCGGACTACTTGTTGGTAGTGTGCACAACGGAGCAAGAGGATTGGCGGAGTGAGTAAGTGCACAAAAGTAACAGAAAGGTCAGTAAAAGAACAAAGTGCATAAGGGCACGACCCAAGGCTAGAAGCAAGAGTGAAAGAGCAAAGAATAGCAGATTTTGCAAGCAAGGTTTTATTGGAGAAGTAAAATAGAAATGGAGATAGAGTGAAAGAAAAAAGGACAAGGAAGTATGAGACAAGATGTCAGAAGAGCAGAAAGAGATTTTTATATGAAGGAGTCGATCACAGGGACGCTCTTGCATTGTACGGAGAACAAGAAAAAGTTACAAGGTCTCGAGAGTGCGCTAAAGGACCTGGAAAGAGAGTTCAGGGACCAAAGAGAGATGGTTAAAAAACTCATGGCCACGACGGAGAGGATGAAGGACTGATGTAGAGGTATGAACGCTTAGAAAAGTGCAAAGGCGGATCAGGATCAGATCAGATGAATAAGTGTCTAAAGAACAAACTATAAGATGAAAAGCGTTACATAAGGACAACAGATCTAGATTAAGTGCATATCTTAAATAAATACTTAAAATAGGACAGTGTTTGTAAAGTATGATATGGTATATGTTGACTGTCAAAATGATCTCGAAGTTATATGATTTTTTATTTTTTAATATTTTGTATAAGGAAAAAGGTATAAAGATTGTAAACTTAAACCTCTTACCAACCCTTAATGGAGTATGTAAGTAAGAATAATAATAAATAATAATAATTATAAGTTAAATTTTTTTATTAGAATATCGATGAAAAAAATATATTAATTTTGTTTATCAAAATATTTTAAATTCATCTGGTTATTTAATGGTCGTGCATTTACTTACTGATTATTAAATTTAAAAAATGGATCAAAAAACGACATTCGTATAAGGTACCTATTTGAATTTCAATTGCATACGACGCTAAGTGACTATAAATAAACTAGCACGCACACATTATTTCGGTGCGCAAGTACAGTAAGTATAACAAGAACATACCTCACATAGTAGATAATAGATAAGTTGCGGCGCGGGACAGTTCATTGGCTTCCGACGCTCAGTGGGAGAATCAGTATTTATTTCTATAAAATCATAAATTTCTGGACGGAAGAGATATTGGCTAGATTCTATTTTTACACAACAGATAAAATGATTGGCTTATCATACGCATTTATTTAATACGCATGTCAAGGGGGTTGTAGTAAAATTGATGACCCGCAATGTTGCATTGGCCGCCATTTTTGCTTTAGAACGTTATAGCGAACCATATTATATTTATACATCATACGCTCTCATGTGATATCCATTTGCAAGAGGGTTGTGAAGAGAAAGAGGATTTTAATATAAAAAATAAATATTCATAAATTCTAATTTACTGATCGCCATTTTGTTAACGCCATTTCAATTTTAAAAATTATCTACAGCTTTGAAGTATGTGACCTCAGAAACATTAAGAACACTTTCGTTTTGTCTTTAGTAAAAATTTGAATTATTTCCGAAAACAAGGAAGTTAATTCTCAATATATTGGCACTTTGGGGGATATTCACTGACCCTGCTAAGCCCCGGTTGATCTTTGGACCAATTTTGTATGAATCTATGAAACAAAATCTTAAAAAAAAAAAAATCAGTAAGAACGGAGTCTTATGTCAGAAGCTATCTAATTTCGATAAAAATTTTGTCATTTCGTCTCATACTGTGCCGGTGGTAAGAAAGTTATTTAAATAATTTATTAAATTATAACAAATTACAGCGTTTCACTTAAATAGTAAAACTAAATCTCTATATTTATAAATCAACTGAATTGCCTGAATTATTTTGATCATAATTTTTAGTCTTCAATAAGAAATCAACTTTAAAATAACAATTTTATCAGAAAACAGAGCTTTTTTCCCTCCGTTTATTTTTGGCTCTGAATTGTTATTAATTCCTCTCGAGTTAACGCAGAAAATTTGTTAGCACACTACCTGACGTGTTACAAAAACAAGAGTTGCTATCATATCAAATACTAACACTGCCTTACGTGACAAAAAATTTTCAGTTGCAATCTTTTTTTCTTAATAAACGATTTCGAGTCAACTCTAATAATTAGCATAAAATGTTACTTGTATAACATAAACATAAAGCAGTATTAGTTGAACAGATTAAAAATAAAATACATTTTATTGTTTATTAGCTGTTTCTTTTGTTTCGCAACTACAGCATATTACTCCAGAAACCGCACTACCTCATATCAGTATCTTTCTTATTATTTTCCTGAAGAAGAGCAATCGAAAAGCACTCTAACCACAGGTTGAACGCTTACTCCGCCCGTTTATACGCTCTCGAGTACTTCATTGAAGAAAGCGTTGCTTGCCTTTATATCAGGAATCTGTCCACCAACTAAAGAGTGTAAAGGCTCGACCACCTTAAGCAACTCTTGCAGTCCCAGACTCAAATCAATCCAGGAGAAAATAATATTCCATATATTCAAGTGGCCGGTCCGTTATATTGAAACAATACTTAATAAAGTATAGAGGTACAACAGAACAGAATTATTAATTTTAAAATAATTTCTCTATAAACAAGGAATTCAATATTTTTATAAAATTTTTACTAGATATAAGTGCAATAAAAAACTTTTCTCAACGACTTTTGGGATCACTTTATCGTGAAAAAAAGCCACATTATGATAAAAACAACAAAACATATATTTTTAAATAATATTATTTATTTAAGTAGGATGATTAAAACTTTTGCACTAAAAGTAACTACTGTCTACTGCACGACATATTAGGTGGGTTGACAAAGTAAGGGGCATTTTTTTGTATTTTCGCAGATTGTATTACTTCGATTTTTGGGATCTTTTCAATGTTAAATTAGTAAACATATCAAAAGAGTATGAACATGATTAGGTTTATAAGATGTTTAGTCTATTGTCAGCTACATATGTTTGGTATAATCGGCTGTACCTGAACAAAATCGATAATCAATGTCTCACTAAATTTTGCGATGCTTATAAAATAAAATAAGCAATATAAAATATAATTTTTGGTCAGCCTGTTATAAGTTAAACAAATAGCAGTCAAAAAAACGAGCCAAGAAGGCCGTAAGACGTTAAAAATGACTACTGCTATGGATGTCTCGGCACATTGTTAACCGAGATAAAATAGTAAAAAAGTGAGAGACATGATTGTACTTGGTTGATGAATCAATTGAAAGTTTTAAATGATGGTTAAAGATAATTTAGTTTATTCCATGAAATTTGTTTATCTGGTTCAAGAAAAAAACATTTAGCACTTAAAATTTTCAAAATCATTCAAATTGGAATAAGAATACTTGCTTAAATTTCATTGCTTATTTGACAACATTTAACCAAAAACAATACTGCAATGATGCCGCAGCCTCCTTATTTGACAGACATTATGCAGAATAAATGTTTTCTGTTAAATAAGTAAAGATTATCTCAAAAGGCCGCCGTCATGAAAAAATATATAAGATCACTAAAAATCACCGTTCACATCAAGTCATATGTAACCTATTTGATATCTGACAATGGACTTAACATTTAATATATGTAATAGTAAATATGTACTCTACAAACTTGTTTGCCAATACAACAACGAAAAAATTTCGAAAGTCATAGTAATACAAGCTGGGAAATTACGAAATCCCCAATACTTTCCGAATACATCTCGCGTAATAAGGTAATATCTTATTGGTGTGCATCATTTAGTACTAAATTAATGAATTTTGTAAATGTTTACATTTTTTGTAGCGTTTAATTGCGTTCTTAGTGTTAACTTTGAAAAAAATTAAAATAATCATTTATCTTGATTTATTAGATTCAAGCAATAAAAACGGGCAAGGGTCCAGTCCTACACGGGACAACTCTACACAAGCACTCTACACCATATGAAGCTACTATATATAGTTATAGTGATATTAGGTGTAGAGTGCTTAGGACTGGACACTTGCCTAAAAACGTAGACAAAAAATTTTTTTAAGTAAAACAAGTTGTTCAAGAATAGTGATTTAAAGAAGTTATTCTAATTGTTCGATGGAGGAAAGGTTAAAAAAATTTAAAGGTACAAGCAAGCCTTTCTAACAAAAAACTGGAAAAAATGTACTCTCTGACGTCCAAAATTAAATTTTCTCCATTTTTTTTTTTATTACAATATAAAATAAAAATGTTTTAATAAATACTTTTTAAACTACTAAAAAAAATTAGGTAGCACGTTTTTAATCTAGAATATTTATAGTCATATTCATAAATAAACAAACCTGTGGTTGATTAGATGCTTGAGGTTGTGGAGATGCAGAAGGTTGTGGTGCAGGAGATTGTGATAAGGCACGTTGTGGTGACTGACTTGAAGAATTAGATTGATTATTTGATGATGCTATTGATGCACTTAAAGTCGTACTCTGAGACCAGTTTCTTTGTTCAGCATATACGTTCGATGAATGACTCGATGTGACCGTATAAGAGTTCAACTAAAAAAGTGAATCTATGAATAAATAAGTGAAACAAAGATACTTCTATAAAATTCAATATTAATCAAATATAAATAATAGTTCATTTCAAGAATGCAACTCAATATTTAAAATTTCTGTTCCACGCAATACAACTAATAAAATATAATTCTAGTAAATTTAACCTGATGATTATACGGTGAATGAGATCTATTAGGCGAAGTAAAGCGTTGGCTATATGATTGATAAGATAAGGTGGGAGAATTAGTGCTTCCAAGACCATGATGTGAGCGAGGTGAACCCTGAAAATGAAAAAGATATTTAGAACAGCATTCTCAATAATGCGAAACGGTTTTTATTTTTATTATTTTTTAAGTGTAAGTATAAGTCAAGGTATATACAGGTCTATAATTAGCTGACAAGCTTTCAAACAGAAAAGTCTGCTTCTATATAATTAATGAATAAATTAGGTCTAAGAAGTCAATTTTTTTTTCTAACAAAAGATTTGAAAATTTGATTAAATATTTTAATTTATTTATTCTTATTTAATACATTGTTTCAAGTGTATGGAACGGATATCTTACTGAACAATTTATCAAAGTTACATATAACAATTTTCGAATTCAATTGACTGGTAGCTAAAAAAAAACTGTAAAGGTTAATGCAGATAATGGTCCTTATTTTGTATTGTATAACTCTCACGTCCAACCGGCATCTACCACAATAAATTATGTAATATCTTACGAAAGTATGTAATTAATAAGAAGAGATTCAATGAGCAACTATCTCATACATCCTTCGTGCAATCTTCCAAATTTCGAGATTATTACGAAGACAACTTACTGCTAAATCAAGTTAAATTCATTAACATACTATGTCATTTTATCCCATTTAACAATGAATAAATTTTGAAAGCCGTAAGATACTTTAAATTTTAACTCCCTGTTTATCCCCCCACTTCACGGCACTTTTCCATAACACTGCATATTTATCATAATAAAAAATAAGACAGCCCTTGAGACAAAATTAAGATAAAGATAGGCGAGTCATACCTAGATGGGTGTTACCGACATAGTCTCAGTGTTTTGCTTTTTCTGATGATTTCGAGGGTCGTAAGCTGTTTCTCTTATGTCTCAGCTATGTGATCAGGAGGTGTCCAGGAGTAAGTCCTAGTGTTTATACGTATACACTCGGTCAGGACTCAGGCAGTATACCGATTAGTTATAGATTAACCCCTATCCCATCCCATTCCCATCCCTCTCCTAAGTCATGAGTGCCGCAAACGAAAGGACGTAGTATACTATAATATAAATAAAAATATATATGTATGAATAAGGCATTCTTCGTGAACGGGAGACCCCAAGCTGCCCAAAGTTGTATTCAGTTTAAATAGGTCTACAAGGGCTTAAAATTTAGGTTTTGGCCTCTAGTTTACTATGCCCATGGATGATTTTGTTCAATCAATTGTTTGGATTCAAGATGGCGGCCGGAATCCCAATAGAACCATGACGCAACTTCACAAAACGTAGTTAATGCAGTATAAAATACGATTTAACTCGTTATCAAAACTCTTATTAAAAACCATAATATAGACTTTCTACATTTAAAATGGCGGGTTCAAAATTAAAAATGGTTGATTCGAAGTGGCAGATAACAATTAAAAAGTAAATTTTTTTCCAACATTTATTTTTTTAGGTTTCCTATATCGCGCATTAGAAATCTAATAAAAGGTTATGAAAACTCAAAATGGCGGATCCCATATGGTAAGATAGAATTATGCGTTTCTTACGTTATATTCGTAAATAACAATTCTTAAGTCAAACTAATAAAATTCACCAGTGTGAAAAAATACTTTTTTGTAACATGTTTCAAGCTGTAATTACCCTCTAAACTAATGTATAATGAAATAGTATCCATTGTGTGATTTGGACTCAAAGTTTTATGTTGTACATCAATGTACAGCCGTCGGAAGTGCAAGTCGTTCAGTAAATTGTTTAATGAAAGCACGTGGAAAGCCCTATGAGAAAACACAACAAACGATTCTTTGCATTAAAACTTGTATTCAGAATCGTACTGTAGGTCCAGAAGGTCCAGAATCAGACTGTTGAGACTGTTCTTACATCTCAAAGACATTAAATAAATGTACATTTTGTGAAATCATACGTTTTATTGAATAGTTACGACGGATTTTTAAAGATATTTATTGTAATATGCATACGCTATTAGTTGGTACGACCATAGTTTAGCAAATACCTTATGATGGTTCACGATAGTAAATAGATAGTTCTATATTTGTACAGTCCGACAGCAGATTCATTATTTATGAACTAAGAAATCCTTCGTCACTGTCGAAAAAAATAGTATTTTATGACGTTGGGCAGTTTGGGTCTGCTATTTACAAAAAAAAACAAAATTTTGTTCCGCCGTATTGGATCCACCATATTTAATTTTCATTGTGGTCCTTTTCAAACTTAATTCAATTTTGAGTCATTGGGGATCTTCCATTCACAGAGAATGCCCGACAAATCTTACTATACATACAGTTGTAGGGTAAAAGTGTTTCCGTGTCCCCCACGCTCCTTCACCCCGCCACTATATTCAAAGGTTAATTCGTTCAATTTATCCCTCTCTGCATTTACTTACAATGTGAACAATAGCCCTAACCTGTAACAATAGTAAAAGCTTACAGAAAACAAGTTTCGACACCATCTTTTTGGATATTTCACCACAAGAAAAAACTTCTTTGAGTGCTCAATATAGATGTTTTACAAAATTCAAAGTACGCAAACTGGCACCGACAGCTTTCGTTGATGAAAAAAAGAAGAAGAAAAAACAAAGGTAAGAGATACATCTCGTTGCGACTTAAGTAGAATTGTTGATGTTTGACATGTTTATGCAAATACAGTTCATTTCTCGATCTATCTTTTAAGACTTTTCATTAATTATTGACTTTATTAACAATCTTTAGTCAATATCAGATAATTATTGCTTACATAGTAAGAAATTCAGAGAGAGCGCCTGATTTCTAAAAATCTTTCAGGAAGACTATACGATGATATGAAGCTTGTCACGACAAACAAATAATTATTTTACCAAATTTTGATTCGGTGCTTGGTATTCGAGATATTGTCAATTAAAAATCAAGGAATTTCTGCATCACATAACAGGCTACAAAAGTTTTTTGAATGAAATTTTTACAGTGATTATACAGATTTCCAGTTCACAATATGTCAAAAACTACGCATCTGATCGAAAATTGGTAAAGAATTTTTTTTTTTTTGTCTTGACAAGCTTAATCTAGTGGTAAAGTTTTCCTGGAACATTTTCGGAACACCCAGTATACAGAGTCATTCAAAAGTACTTTAACAGCGGTGACCAGCGTGTACAGCAATTAATCCTGAGTCCAATAGGGCAAAAAAAAATTTTCGGACAATTAGTTTTTAAATAAAACCCATTTCAAGATTGTTCGTTTTAGGCCTGTTTTGAACGCTTTTTTAGTAGCGTGGGCTGCCGTACAGCGCAAAAGTTACTAGATAAATAATTGCATAGCAACGAGCTAATGATCTATGGGTCGGTAAATTAGCTTGGTAGTGAGCTCGTGCGTAGTCGGAAGATGGCGCTGATACGTGCGTTCATAAACTGGAAGAACCAATGGAGCGCGAATAGTATGTATTGATTCAGTCATCGTTGGTGTTTATCATAAAACTAAAATAAAATAGATAATCAACGTTGTCGGGTATTAGACAATTAAAGTAGTAGGGCACGCGTGAGTATTTCTGAATAATGACGGGCGCTGAATAAATACTTGCACGTGACTGGAGGTTACGTGGCGTGTACGCAGTAACTTAAGGTACTTACGGATACATGATTACTTGCGTGTACTTACAGATTCTTAGAGGTACTTCCAGGCACTTGGGGGTACTTGCGACTACTTACGTGTACTTATGGGTTCTTGCGGCTACTTGTGGGTACTTGCGGATACTTGGGGGTACTTACGGGCACTTGGGGGTACTTGCGAGTACTTACAGGTACTTGAGGTACTTGTGGGTACTTGCGGATACTTGCGGGTGGTTGCGGCCACTACCGGGCACTTGGGCGTACTCAGGGGCACTTAGGGGTACTTGCAAGTGTATACGGGTACTTGGGGGTACTTGTGGGTACTTTCGGGTACTTTCGGGTACTTGCGGGCACTTAAGGGCACTCAAGGGTACTTGCGGGCACTTCAGGGCACTTAAGGGTACTTCCGGGCACTTGGGGGTACTCACGAGCACTTGGAGATACTTACGGGCACTTGGAGGTATTGCGGGCACTTGGGGGTACTTGCAGGCACTTGGGGGTACCCTAAAGTGTCCGAAGGTACCCGAAAGTGCCCGTAAGTATCCGCAAGTACCCGTAACTACCCGCAAGTACCCCCAAGTGCCCGGAAGTTCCCCTTAAGTATCCTTAA
>JAPYYV010004099.1:0-17204 GCA_030522625.1 Copidosoma aretas
CAATAATAGCGAAAGACTTTATGTCTGCCTATATAACAAATCTAATCAAAATTTCACATTCTATATTACATTTTAGGGTTGAAACGTAATCGAAGGTTACGTTGCAAGATTGTACCCTATTTACACTTGGTACATCACCGCAGAACGGGAATATGCGATGGTATCAAGCTAGTAAAATTTAAAATACTCATGAATTTTTTTCTCGAAAATGTCAGTTTTATTCAAAAAGTAACAAAAGACATTTCTTTCTTAAAATTTGAAGTAGTATACGACAGTTTTTTTTAAATTAAAATCCGTTGATTTTTTCTTATTTGACCGCCATCTTATATCCGCCATTTTGAATTTTACTTTTTGCCACTCGAATTTCAAAATGTTATGTCTTAACAAAAAATTGAAGCCCAAAATGAATGTTTTACGTAGCGACTAATTTTAGCCGTTAAGGTGGCCCGGTTGACGCGTTTTGTCCCATATATATACATATAAATCTTGTTATATAATGTAGTTTATTCGTGCGAGGCAGAAATTATGGCACTGCAGGCCACCCCTTACCGACCGACCCGCCACATTTTCTCTCAGAAATAGAATTTTGTCCAATGATCTGGTAAAAAATGCTATTTTTGCACATGATCGAGTTGTTCATCTGACCTGTGACGCTCCTCAGTGTTTCTTTTTGTTTTTTAGATTGTAAAATCAAATATCTCAATAACAAAAGCCACTTATCAGATGATTTTTTTTAGAAAATACTGCTGTTAGAACAAGGAATCCCGAAATAAAAAAAAATATAAAAAATGATTTTCTCACCTCAAAAAATGGTCGAAAACTAGTAAATTGTTGTAAAAATTTAGGTATTGGTACATAAAAACACTAATAGCTACTTTTAAGCAAAAAACAAAGTTAAGATTCATATTTTTATTCCCAAGTAACTATTTGGCATCATATTTACATTAAAATTTCACGTGGAATAACCTTAAATCAAGTATAGAAAGGATATATTCCATTTTTTGACGTCAAAATCAAATATCTTAAGAACATAAGCAGATAGTTGGAGGATTATTGTAAAAAGAATACTGCTTGTAATGATGTGATGACAAAAAAGATTCTAAAAATTATTCCAAATAAATTTCTAACCTCCAAGAATGGTCGAAAGCTAGTAAATTGTTGTAAAAATTTAAGTATTGGTACGTAACAGCACTAAAAGATACTTTTAGGCAGTAAACAAAATAAAGTTTAATATTTTTATCTTTAAATGACTGTTTAGCCCCATATTTACATTAAAATATGACGTGGCATAACCTCAAATCAAGTATAAAAGGATATTTTCGATTTTTAATGTAAAAATCTAATATCTCAATAACATGAGCTAATAATTCAATAATTATTTTTGAAAAATACTGATTATAAACAGTGATGACAGTAAAAAATTTCAAAATCATTCTAAATTTTTTTCTAACCTTTAATAATGGTCGAAAAATAGTAAATTGTGTTAATAATTCAAGTATTGGTACATAAATGCACTAACAGATACTTTAAGGCATACAAAAAATTAAGTTTCATATTTTTATGCTCAAGTGACTGTTTAGCCCCATAATAACATTAAAATGTCACGTGACATAACCTTAAATCAAGTATAAAAAGGATCTTTTCGATTTAAAACGTCGAAATCAAATATCTTCAAAACATAAGCAGGCAGGTGGATGATTATTTCTGGAAGATACTACTTATAAAAAGGTGATGACAAGAAACATCATAAAAATCATTTCAAATTATTTATTAACCTCAAAAAATGGTCGAAAACTAGTTAAATGTTGTAAAAATTTTAGTATTGGTACATAACGGTTCTAATAGCTACTTTTAGGCAATAAGCGAAATTAAGTTTTATATTTTGATGCTTAAGGGACATTTAAGTACCATATTTACATCTAAATATCACGTGATATAACGTCAAATCAAGTATAAAAGGGTTTTTTTCGATTTTCTAACGTCAAAATCTAATATTTTAAGAATAAAAGCAGATAAACGGATGACTTTATTTAGAAATTACTGATGTTAAAACGAGAAATTCAGAAAAATAATTGATATTATTGAAAATGTTATCCAAACCTCAAAAAATGATGAACAATTAGTAAATTAGGAAAAAATTTTAACATTGGCATATAAAAGCACTGACAGCTTCTTTCAGACCAAAAAAAAACGACGTTTTTATATTTTGGGGCTCGGGTAAGTGTTTAATACCAATTTTACATCATTATGTCACGTTACATAACTTTACATCAAACAGATTGACCGACAAATTTTTTTGGTAAATACTCATAAAGGCCGTAGATCATGGAAAGAATAATAAGAATTGGGCAAAGCTATTCTCTTACCTAAAAAAACTGTCAATTTATCAGAAATTACAGAAAAAAATTCAAATAATCGTTCTTAGAAAAAGTAATAGTGACTTTACTACATCGAAAATTACTGTCAACCCTGCTTTATGGATGCAGTGACTATTTAGCATGCGTGACACTATCATTAGTTGTTCAGCATAACCGATAAGTGAGTATCAATTCGTCTGTTTTTTTTTTTACTTTAAAATTGAATAATTCCTCATGAATACCAGATAGAGATAATTTTTTTTCTTTACATATCGTTATAAGGCTGCAGATTGCAGAGGAAATATCAAAAATTAGTCAAAGTTTTTTTCCAACTTCAAAAAATTGTCAATTTATCAGAATATACAGAGAAATATTAAAACATTTTTTCCTCGAAGTAATAGTGACCTTAAAACATCGAAGATGACTTCCATTCCATGCACTTTACGCCATTTATTTTACTGTCAAGAACATCGTGACATTATTAAGCATTTGACTCTGATGGTCATTAAGCCTCAACGATTCCTTGTGGCGTACGATTATTAACTATTACCTACTATGTAAGCGAACGAATAAAATTGTAAAAGAACAATTTTAATTTTCACGTTAATTCTAAATGGAATATAAGTGGTTATTTACATGGTCATTAGTAGATAAAATTTATTAATTTTTATTTGTTGACATTAATTTGTTTCTTACGAGTAAGAATTGCAACTTACATCAAATTTCATGTGAAAATTGATCACTATTTTTCGGGTATTAAAACATTATACTAATACTTTACGTCAAACCCTACTGCTTAAAATTTGATACATTATAATTATTAATAGATAATTTATAGTATCGAAATCGCTAGTCCTACATACATAGCAGTTGCAGGTGTTTTTGTAGTTACACGTATCAATTAGAGTTCAAAAATAATTTGATAAATAAACGGAATGCATGGACAAAATAGGGTTTATTTTCATTTTATTTGATTTTAAGTAGCTAGCTAGACTGTTTTTTTGAGGGGTTGGCGCGCGTAGCACGCAGAGGTGCGGAGCCCAACTAGTAAATATATTTGTATACTAGCATATATATACTCATGAGGCTTCGCCTGCTTGCAAGCTTTGCGCTTTAACCCCGACATTTAATGATAACGTTCTGATTATATAAGACTACCATGGACAGCATCTCTTCTTGTTGTAAGGGAAGCATGGGGAAGGGCGAACAGTGATTTTTTTTCAAAATCAAATAACCCAAAAACAAAAGCAGCTTGACGGGTGATTTTTATTAAAAATACTTATGTTAAAACGAGAATTTCAGAAAATAAATAAAGAATATGGAAAGTAATTTTCAAACCTCAAGAAATGGTCGAAAACTAGTAAATAGTTGTAAAAATTTGAGCATTGCTACATAAAAACACTAATAGATACTTTTAAGCAAAAAACAAAATTAAGTTTCTAATTTATATGCTCGAGTGACTGTTTGGCCCCATATTTACATTTAAATGTCATGTAACGTAACTTCAAATTGAGTACAAAAAGGATATTAATAATTTTTTAACGTCTTAATCAAGTATCTCAAAAACAGAAGCAGATAGGTGTATGAATATTTCTGTAAAATATTACTTAAAAACAGTTATGACGAAAGCTGTTTAAATAATATTTCAGTTAATTTTCTAACCTCAAAAATTGGTCAACAACTAGTTAATTGTTGAAAAAATTGAAGTATTGGTACATAATAGTACATTACGCCACTAGGGCAGAAAGTAAAAAATTGAGCGCCCGAAGGGCACGCTTGTTTTACTTTTGTGCCCGAGTCTCGTATATAATTTTTCTTGCCGAGGGCGCAAAGTGCAATTTTGCGCCCCTGGGCACACTTTGAGCCCGAGAAAATACTTTGCACCCTAGTGCCGAAAAAATTTTTCTGCCCGTGGGCGCAAAGAGGTTTCAAGGGCCCAAAGTGCGGCCTAAGGAAGAAAAGGCTCTGCTGCACTTTGGCCCATGGTAAGAAAAAGCACTTATATCTACTTTAAGGCAATAAACGAAATTAGGTTCCATATTTTTATACTTAAGGGACATTTGAGTACAATATTTACATCAAAATATCACGTAATATAACGTCGAATCAAGTATAAAAAGGCTATTTTCGATTTTTTAACTTCAAAATCTATTATCTTGAGAATAAAAGCAGATAATCGGATGATTTTTTTTACAAAATACTGCTGTTAAAACGAGGAGTTTAGAAAAATATTTACAATTGTTAAAAATGATTTTTTAACTTTAAAAATGATTAACAAATTGGTCAATTTGGATAAAAAATTTACATTAGCATATAAAAGCACTAACAGCTTCTTTGAGACCAGAAACAAATAATATTTTTATGTTTTCGGGCTCGAGTAAATGTTTGATACCAATTTTACATCATTATGTCACGTGACATGACCTCTGATAAAACAGATACACCGATGGATTTTTTTGTTAAATACTAAAAAAAGCCGTAAATCATAAAAAGAATAATAAAAACTGGACGAAGCTATTTTCAACCCTCAAAAAATTGTCAATTTATTAAAATAACAGAAAAAAATTGAAATATTCTTTCCAAGAAAAAGCAAAAGTGACTTTACTGCATCGAAAATTACTTTCAATCATGATTTCTGGATGCAGTGACTATTAGACATTCGTGACACTATCATAAGTTGTCTAATATGACCTCTAAATAAGTATAAATTCGTCTGATTTTTTTTTTTTTTAAATTGAATAACTCTTCATAAATACCAGTTAGAGGAAATTTTTTTTGTTCAAATTTCGTTCAAAGGCTGGAGATTGTAGGGAAAATATCAAAAATAAGTCAAAGTTCTTTTCTAATCTCAAAAAATTGTCAATTAATCCAGAAATACAAAAAAAAATTAAAATATTTTTTTGGAAATACAGAAAAAAATTAAAACATTTTTTTCTAGACGAAGTAATAGTGACCTTAAAATATCGAAAATTTCTTAAAGTTCATGCACTTACCGCCTTACATTTTAATGTCAAGAACATTGCAACTGTAATAAGCATTTGACTTTCATGTTCATAAAAGCCCCAAGAAATTCTTGTTTTGTACAATTATTGAGCATTGGTTTCTAAAGAAGCGAATAACTAAGATTGTAGAAGAACAATTTATTTTTACGTGAATTCTAAGTAAAATAAAAGTGGTGATTTATATGGTCATTAGTAGATAAAATTCAGTGATTATTTTTCATGTTTTGAGATCAATATGTTTTTAACATGTTAAGATTGCAACTTGTATCAAATTTTATGTCAATATTTATCTACTATTTTCAGGACATTAAAAAATTGGACTAATACTTTACGTTTAACTCTGCTACTTAAAATTTGTTACTTGATTATTAATAATAGATAATTTATAGTATCGAATTCTCTAGTCCTACATACATAGCAGTTGCAGATGTTTATGTAGTTATACGTATTATTTAAAGTAAAAACCTTTATCGATGTATGAAAGGAATGTATAGAGAAAATAAGGTTATTTTGATTTGATTTGATTTTTTGTAGCTAGCTAAATTGTTTGTTTTTAGTGTTTGGCGCACGTAGCGCGCAGGGCCGCGGAGCCCTACTATTAGATATATTTTGATACTAGTATATATATATATATACTCATGGAGCTTCGCCTGCCTGCAAGCTTTGCGCTTCAACCCCAACCTTTTATGATACCTTTTGGATCATATAAAACAACCATGGACAGCATCCCTTCTTGTTGTAAGAAAGGCATGGGGAAGGTCGCACAGTAATTCTTTTTCATTTTTTGATTTCAAAATCAAATATCTCGAAAACAAAAGCAGCTAGTCGGATGATATTTTATTAAAAATTTTGCTGTTAAAGCAAGGAATTTAGAAAATCAATAAAAATTATTAAAAGTGATTTTCTAACCTTAAGTAATGGTCGAGAACTAGTAAATTGTTGTAAAAATTTAAGTATTTGTACATAAAAACAGTAATAGCTACTTTTAAGCCATAAATTAAACAAGGTTTCATATTTTTATGCTTAAGTAACTATTTTACATTATATTTACATCCTAATGTCACGTGACAGGACCTCAAATCAAGTATAAAAAGGTTTTTTTGTATTTTTTAACGTCAAAATTATATTTCTCAAGAATATAAGCAGATAGTCAGATAATTTTTTTTAGAAAATACTGCTGTTAAGACGAGGAATCTATAAAATTTTTAAAATTAATAAATTGATTTTCCAACCTTAAAAAATGATAAAGAAATTTTAAAGCGAGGACAAAATTGTAATATGGGCATATAAAAGCACTAACAGCTTCTTGAAGACCAGGAACCAATTATATTCTTATGTTTTAGGGCTCGAGTAAGTGTTTAATACAAATTTTACATCATTATGTCACGTGACATAACCTCATTTCAAACAGATGTATGGATGATGTTTTTGGTAAATACTTATAAGAAGCTATAGATTATAAGAAGAATATTCAAAATTAGTCAAAGTTATTTTCTATCCTCAAAAAATTGTGAATTCATCAGGAAATACAGAAAAAAATTAAATTATTCGTTCCTAAAAGGAGCAATAGTGACTCTTAAACATCAAAAATTACTTACTATTATGCTTAATATATGCAGTGATTATTTAGCATGCGTTAAACTATTTTGAGATGTTAAACATAAACTGTAAACAGGTATAAATTCGTCTAACTTGATTTTTGTAATTTCAAAATCGAATATATCTCCAAAAAAAGCAGATAGGCGGATGTTTTCTTTTTGAGAATACTATTACCAGAATGTTGTTAATAATAAAACATTTTTTATTAATCAAATAAATCATGTTGCTTCGAAAAATTGCCAAGAAATCGGTAAAGAAAAAAAACATCTATCTATCTGTTTGATATAAGGTTATGTCACGTGACATTATGATGTGAAATTGGTATTAATCACTTACTTGAGCCTTTAAACATAAAAACTACACCTGTTTCTGGTCTTAAAGTAGCTGTTAGTGCTTTTATATGCCATTGTTAAAATTTTTTTTCAATTTACCAATTTCTTGTTCATTTTCTAAAGTTAGTAAGTCATTTGAAAAAAATTTTATAATTCTTCTCGTCATTACCGTTTTATAAGCAGTATTTTCCAAAAATAATGATCCCCCTACCTGCTTATGTTCTTGAGATATTTGATGTTGACACTACAAAATCAAAAAAATCCTTTTTATACTTATTTTAAATTATGCCACGTGACATTTAAATTTCAAAATGGTGCAAAACAGTCACTTAAGCATAAAAATTTTGAATTACAATTTCGATTATTGCCTTAAAGTAGCTTTCAGTGCCGTTATATACTAACTTTTTAATTTTTACAACAATTTACTAGTTTCTGCCCATTTTTGAGGTTTAAAACTCATTTGGAATAGTTTTTATAATTTTTTCTGTTATCTCCGTTTCATAAGCATTATTTTCTAAAAATATCTATCTACCTATCTGCTTATGTTATTAAGATATTTGATTTTGACGTTAAAAAATAGAAAATATCCTCTTTATACTTGTTTTAAGCTTATGTCACGTAACATTTTAATGTAAATATGGGGCCAAACAGTCACTTAAACATGAAAATGAGAATATTAATTTTGTTTATTATTGAAAAAAAGCTATCAGTGCTTTTGTGTTCCACTACTAAAATTTTTACAACAATTTACTAGTTTTCGACTATTTTTTAAGGTAGGAAGATTATTTTTCATAATTGTGATTATCTTTTCTAAATTTTTTGTTTGAACAGAAGTATTTAAAAAAAAATCATTTAATTATCTGCTTTTGTTTTTGAGATATTTGATTTTGAAATTTAAAAAAAGAAAAAGTATCACTGTGCGCCTTTCCCCAAGCCTCCCTTACAACCCCTAATACTTTTTTACCTGGCCCAACCACCAGACCCACCACGACATTTTATGCACCTTACGCCTTTCATTTTACTGTCTAGAATATCGAAAACGTATTAAGAATTTAACTTCAATGTTCATAAGAGCCCTGACGATTCCTTGTTTTATACGATTATTAAGCATTGGCTTCTATCAAAGCGAGCGAATAAGATTGTAGAAGAAAAATTTTAATTTTCATGTGAATACTAAATATGTAAATACTAAATCAAATATTAGTAGTGATTTGTATGGTCATAAGAAGATAAAATTCAGTGATTATCTTTCAAGTTTTGAGATTAAAATGTTTCTCACAAGTTAGAACTGCAACTTATATCAAATTTTATGTAAAAATTTATCTACTATTTTTAGGATATTAAAAATTTGTACTAATACTTTACGTTAAACTCTGCTACTTTAAATTTGTCACTTTATTATTCACAATAGATAATTGATAGTAGCGAATTTTGTAGTTCTACATACATAGCAGTTGCAGATGTTTATGTAGTTATACGTATTAATTAAAGTAAAAACATTTATTGACGTATGCAAAAAAAGTATAGGGACAAAAAAGTTATTTTAATTTTATTTTATTTTTAATAGCTAGATACATTATTTGTTTTGGGAGGCTGGCGTGCGTAGCGTGCAGGGGTGCGGTGCCCTACTAGTAAGTATACATTTGTTTACTAGTATATATATACTTATGGGGCTTCGCCTGCCTACAAGCTTTGCTCTTTAACTCCGACCTTTTATTATAACTCTTGGATTATATAAGACAGCTATGAACAGCATCCCTTCTTTTATACAAAATTTGAATCAAAGTCGTAGTCCAATAGGCACTTTATAGACAAAACCAGTAGTCAAAATTTCCCGCGAGATACTTGCTTTAAATAATCTTTTAAATAACTTCTGAATATTGTTTGATGTAACATAAGTATTTTAAAACAGAAACGTACTATTCTATTTTAAGTTCTTAACAACTCTCTGCCAAAAGTCGGTTTTTTTCACATTAAATAAGTATAAGAAAAAAGGGCCGTTTACCAAAATGTCTTATTTAATTTATTAAGCCTGCTTAATTATCTATAATGAAATAAAAAAATTTTCTCTGACCAATAGTCTGGTCGCAAATAACAAAAAACCACGAATATTATATTTTTCGTTCTATTTAAATAAGTATTCTTTAAATGCAATCACGGTGCATAAAATTTATCACAACATAGTTTACATTATAAACAAGTAGATGTCTAGAACTAAACTTGGTAAGCTAGATAGTTCACAAATAATAAGATTCTCAACTAAACAAACGAAAAACTTCAATTTGTTGTAAAAAATTTTAAGTTTATTGTATAGTACCGTTCTTGATTCTACATATTAATAAAATCCCATATTTCAATAAAAAATTTATAATTTTCTTATATTAAACTAACATTTAGCGATAAAAACAATTTTGAACTCAATTGCAAATTATGTATCTCTTTGATTGATTACAATTGCGCAATGGTTTCAATTGCATTGGGTTGCCAGAATTTTTCGGGAAATTTTTGAAGAAAAATGTACTGTATGATCAATAGTAATGGAGATACCTTTTTTTTAATCGACTGTAACTCTGTTTATCAAAATTAAGAACTAAAATTAAAATATATTGTTGTTAAAGCGCTATATTTTCCGAGGAGTAATTTTGCAACTGCTTATGGCTTTTTCTATTGTTTCTAGGATGAATTATAACACAACATTTTCTTGTGCTGTGTGAAATGTTCATCTGTGAACAAGAATTCCCTTGCGGAAATTTAAAAATCAGAATATTAAAAATGACCGTATGCCCTTTTCCTTCCAATGTCCAGAAAATTTTTTTGCTTAATACAGCTTTTACCCATTAAATTTTTGTGTTACCTAAACAGAAAATTCACAGCAAACAAGTGCTTGCTTATATAAATTATTTATTTCTCGCTTTTCCTTTACTATTAAGCAGAGAGACTTTTCTTTTTGATACCAAGGAAGAATAAAATTTCTCAAAAAATATATAATCTACACGATATTTAAAAAACTTAATATACATATATATATATATATGTATATATATATTTAGGAAAGTCTTACTTACCAATATTTTTTTTTCTGCCACCCCTTAGATTTTATCAGTGATCTTTAATAATAAGAGAGCACATAAAAAACTTTATAAATATAAATGTTTAACCGTGCCACCAACACCAAACATGTTTTACGATTCGTTAATTGTGGATTTAGTCATGCTACCTTTAATTTGTAGCTTTGTAAGACTTTTTAGAATATTCTTTGTATTTTTTTTTTTCATGTCAAATTTGAAGCGGAATCTGATTATAAAGTTTCTCTATCAAACTGAACACTAATGGTAAAAAAACAATGTTTTTCTCAGTAATAGCAATCAATAACTTTTTTTGTACCTTCACCTCCTTGTGACCCCTTTATGACTCCTAAATAAGCAAAGTAGGTTTGCTGATGTATATTGCATTTTTTTCTCGGTTTCAGACATTTCTTAACTTTGTTTTTGTGCATTAATTGGTCTGTGAGCTTCTCAAAGCTCTTTAAAATAATATATTATGGTTTCAATTAATTTTAATAACTATCACCTCAATAAAATATATATTTTGCTGTTAAGTATAGACTTCGTGCTAGTCTGAAAGAAGACGTTTTGTTACATTACAAGTGAGTATTAAAGAAAACATTTTTATACAACAATAAAATTATAAGATTTTATTACATAATTGAATGTATGATTACATTGTTTTAAGTTTTTTTACAATAATTTCTTTCTTTGCTTCTTCGAGCTGTTTTATAAATTCACTATCGATCCAAACTAAATATTATTTTTGTTCATTATGTTTGGTGCAATTTGAATTTTCTTAAGCAAGATTCTTTAGCTCTCTCGGCTACATCGCTAACGACTCGTAAATTTTTTATGATTCTCCAGCCTTTTGAATAATTATCTTTTTTAGACCAAGTTTTGCACTTGGTGTACGAAATATCTTTTGTTATATCAAATCTTTCAAACAAATTTATTGATTGCGAGTTATTAAAGTGATCGATTCCGACTTGTTGTAAATTAAATTAATATTTGTTGTCTTTTACGGTAAATCGCTTGGCTGCAGTAAAGTTTCAGTCATCTAAATCTTGAATCTTTAAAGTACGTACCATTTTGTATTTCATTTCAAGTGACATATTAGTATCAAAAAAGAAAGATGCACTATTTTTAGGGTTTAGAAACCATAAAAAAGTTTTAAATTTTCTAGGTGCTGTATCCGAAATTTTGAAATCAATAACTTTACAATCACACTGATTTTTTATAAATCTCAAATCATTAACGGGTACTTTAACAGTGTTTAGGGCTTCAAACCATATTTCAATGTAAACGAAAACAATAAATAGACAAATCTTAGATAGACTTTTTCTTTCGGTAACCGTGAGTTAAAATACATCACGCAATAAATAAATTTAAATGAAATAAATGGCTTTTGCTATCCATCTAACATGGTGGTATGTATATGTGTGGTGGTAAATACATTTTTATATATTCATATGCACACCAGGCTTATGAAATGTTATTTTCCCAGAAGGTACAGCCCACAGAAAAATTAGCGACTATTCAAGTAACTTTCTTTGATCCTTATGTGGCTGTTTCTCTTTCAAAAATTGATTGCAAAACGTGATAACATCTTGTTTTTTCTGTATCTGTCATAAAGAAATCTCTGCATGATCAATGTGATATTGTAATTCATCAAGATTTAACCATTTATCACGAAACCGTTCGAAAATTGGTACATGGGGCCCTTTCCTCATAGGCATTTTTAATTTGAAAACAGAAGCTAAAACGAGTTTAAAAATATGATGCCCGCAAAGTAAATACAACAAATCTCTGCCTAAAAATTGTTCGATGAGAGCAGCTACACCCTTTGTACACCCTAAATTTGTGTTTGTCGTATCGCAGAACAAAGCTTTAGTTCTATCTATAAGATCTCAATCATTTAGAGCTTTAAAAATAGCATCTGCATGACTGATACTTTACCCATTTTTAAGAACGGATATGACGAACTGAACGACGTGCCCTTCAAAATATGGTATAATTTAATATGAGTTGTTCTATTGATATCCTAACATGTAAGCTATAATGCTTATTAAAAGAACTGAGTTTCTAAATGATATTCTGTAAGTATCAAGGGCAGACATCACATCTTCAGTCGTTATATCTACATTCCCTCGTAAATTTTTTCTTTCATAATATCGACCTTGTAAGAAAAAGTTTGATCCAAAACTTATTTGTGAATCACATTCTTCACCTGATTATACTAAAATAATATCTTTTTGTTGGCTGTCTAAGTTTATCTGAGCTGCTTATAAAAATAATAATGGTTATAATAATGATGACGATAACGATGATAATAATTGGATTAACTTCTTATTACATCATTATGAAAATAAAACATAAGAATAAAAATCATGAAAAATTTGACAGTTGACTAGTCAGTACGCAGCGTTCATAAAACGTTTCAGAGACGTAAAATTTACAGCCTTGGAACGTTGATCATTAAGTTGCAGAAACTTTGCAGAAACGAAGCATGCTAACTGTGTGATACCATTATAAACTCTGAAATTACATTTTTATAATTTAAAAACGACTTTTGTGTTGAGCATTATTAATTTCTTTAAATTTTTTACCCATGCATTTAAATTTTATATAATTGTACAAACTTCAATTAAATAAAATTTGTATGTAAATTAATTAATATGAGGACAACTTTACAAAAATTGAAAAAAAAAAATTACCAGGTTGTACAAAATCATAGTCAACTCTTTCCAAGAAAATAGTTAGATTCAAAGCATCTTCTTTTGAACATGTAATTGGAACAGGCAAGCTACTTACATCAGTTACAGCTTCGTATAAAATATTTTCAAAGTAAAGATTAGGTAACATTAATTTACATCGAGTAAACTAGTTTCTCAACAACACAAATCATAGCCTTAAATTTTTTGACTATTCAATATTACATCAAATCTCACGTCGCCAATGTAGGTAGTTAGTTTGTCTGATCTTTGGTTGGTTAGAAATGCTGTTTTTTCTTCGTTCATTATATTTAAAACATCCCCGTGTGCAATATCAGACAGCAATTTTAGCTTAAACATGAAAGATTCCTCTTAAATTTTTTTAGAAAATTCATGATTTTTTTTTTTAATAAACCTATATGTGTGCAAGTCATTAGGTTTTTTACAACAATGATCAAACTTTCGTGTAGTTGTTCCAGCTTTTAAGTACATTAAGCACTTGCTCACTAGTAGGCAACCTGTTACCAATAATTTGTGATAATAAGTTGCCAATTAAATGAATTTTTTTTCCATGACTGTGTCGAGACATTGTTAACAAATTTTTAATTAAATAATTAGCATAAAATATTTTGTTGAATAAGATAGCTTAAACTCACTAGAATTATAACTTAAGTATAAAATATTACTTAACTATGAAGATTATCTAAAGCTCACAGTTGTTGAATGAAAAATTAATCTAAAGTATTAAAGTGCAACTATTAGAGTTTAATTTATGAAAATTTGTTAAATGATCAATCAAAACTTTATTATTGTGTTAGAGTAACAATAGAATTCAATATTATACGTTAATATTTTGTTACAATCAAATTACTAACAATTATCTTTAGTTATTCACGTTTGCCAATATTAAGGATCGATATAACATCAAATAACTGACAACACGCTAATAAAATATAAGATTCTACTTTCGTGGTGTCAGTTCTCTGGTATGGTTATTATTTTTAAAAAATTCTTACTACAGCAGTTTGAAAAAAAAGGTTTTGATAAAAAAAAAAATATGTTCAACATTTTATTATATGCTCTTCCTCACAAGTAGCTCTAAATGCTACTATTAAAGTTAAGTTAGGACTAATGGGTGTTAAAGACTCAGAAACTATAGGTTTAAAGCGCTTGGTTAAAGAGGCCTATAAAGTTTATAAGTTCAGGCCGAGTTAGCAATTAAGTTTTTACTTTCAACAGAGTAATTTATTGAGGTTATTAAGGTTAGGTTAGGGCACTTTCGAAGTCAGGGCTAAAGTTTAAGGACTGTATGGTTAAAAGCTTTGTATAGAGAGCGGTCAAGTTGAAAACATTTTGCCGAGTAAGCAATTGACTATTAATTCTTTATTTGAGCATAAAATAAAGTTTTTTAACGTTGGCTTAGCCAATCTCGTTAATGTAAGCTCATTGTCGTAATTTTCGATCCAGAAAAGATCTAGGAGCCCTAGTCTATTGGCATAAAAAAATATTTTGTCCTGGGTTATTTACATACTATATTTTGAGTTAATAAATTTCAATCTATTGCGTCATGGAGTGTAAGAGATTATCTTAAAGAGTTACTTGGCCTTATCCATAGCAAATAAAACAAAAAATTTAGAAAATCGGAAAGATTTGAATCCAAAAATAATTTTTAAATAATTTACAATAGTAATTCAAGGGATGATAATACTAAGAATAGTGGTGGTAACAATAATCATAATAATGATAACTATAATAGTGAGAATGATACTGTAATGATAAGATTACTGTTCAAAAGTAATCAGCAGATCAAGAAGAAAGCTCTGTTCAGTGGTCCACTTCTTAGATCCCCGGCAACTACTTATTCAATAGACTTTCTTTCACAACCTATAAGTAAATCCTCGAATCCGTAATCGAATTTCTTGAGTATTCACGACCAAATTATCCAGACCAAGAGACCTTGAATGATTTTGGTACATTCATCAACAATTCTTTGGAAATTCATTCAAAGAGCTCTCTGATGGCATAATAACCAAAAAACGATGACACAATAGAAAACTATTAACTCCTATATATGGGATAGCTAATGTTTTAATGCTGAGCTAGAAAATATATAAACTTTTATTAATCAATATGGTTCGGCGTATGCCCAATGATCGAAGACCCGCTCTCAAAATCAGATACAGGCACCTTATACATAGCACACTGACAAGGATTTTTTTAACACACATCAAAGTGGGAGAACAATAGCCAACTTCCTGAGGTTTATCAAATAAATATTTAAAATCTTGAATTAAAAGGAAGCTACAACTACCGATGTCCAGTGCTTATGAGAGTCATGCATTTTTTAATTTTTTCAATGTTAAAATAAAAAGAGGCTCAAAGAAATGTAGTTGTCGACGAGATGATAAAATATTTAAATTTTGAATATTAAAATACTTAAAAAAAAAGTTTTTATTTAAACTCATCGTTAAATTTCACATCAAATAAAAATATACTGATTTTAGGGGGAATTGAAAAGCTTATATGCCAATTAAGGCAAAAAAAAGTTAAGAAATGTCTCTAAACGAGGAAACAAATCAATTTTTCAACTTCCAAATGTTAAAATACTTTAAGAAACAGTTTACATTCAAACTTAACGCTGCATTACACCTCAAAAAACGTACTTCACTGATTCCAAGGGCTTTAACGGGCTTACATGGCGGTTAAAGCACGAACAAAATTTTTGATCACTATTTCTGACAAAAAAATCGTTTTTTCACCCACACAGTGTTCAGATTATTAGAAAAAACTATAGAATTCGATTTAACTTTAAATTTGACATGAAAAAGAAAATAAAAGGAATAATCTAAGAAGTCTTACGAAGCTACAAATCAAAGGTAGAAACTCTGTCATGACTAAATCGACAATTAACGAATCTTAAAACATTTTTGGTGTTGGTGGCTCGGTTAAACATTTATGTTTATAAAGTTTTTTATGTGCTTTCTTATTTTTAGGGGTCTCTAATGAAATCTAGGGTGCGGCACAGCAAAAAAAAATATTAGTAAGTAAGGCTCACCCTAATATATAAATGACCTCTCAAAGTCTAATTCGTTTAGTACAATATAAGGATACGTAGATTTATCATGTCAGATATTGTCCCCTTCAAAAACTTTTGACAAAAGTAAATTTAAGTAACTATAAAAAATCTTTTTTTCACCGGATTTAGACTCGCGACGTTGTGCCTTGCATAGTGTCGACATAACCGAGAACTACCTCTGTAAGCTAGCTACTTATCACTCCCTTGTACATGGCGTATTCGGTTGGACCATGCTTTTTCGCGCTTTGCGCGATATATAGTCTCTCTCCATAATAAGCTAACTAGGCCTAACGTCGCGGAGCTCATGACGGCGGTGCCCGTTGATTGGCTGCCGGCCCTGCGGTCATGAGCACCGCTCGGCCTCCGTTCGCGAGCGGGGACAGCATGTATCAGTCCTTGCTCGTCGCTTGCCATCGCCTCTTCGTATTCTTTGCGTCTCGTGACTGCTCTTGTTAATTTCCATCTAAAGTGTTACCCGGTGCATCAATGAATTTCTTTTGAGCGTGCTGCTATCAGCACCAGCAGCACCATCTGCCCGTTTGACAAGCGTGCTGCTATCAGCACCAGCAGAAACGTCTGCACGTTTGACTAGGAGCGTGCATCTCAGCACCAGCAGCAACGTCTGCCCGTTTGACTAGCGTGTTGCTCTCAGCACCAGCAGCAACGTCTCCGCGTTTGACTAGGAGCGTGCATCTTAAGCACCAGCAGCACAGTCTGCCCGTCTGACTATCGTGCCGACAAGCACCAGCCACCACGGTGACATTGAAATATAGTTCGTGCATTAATTGTAAGCATTGCGGTCTTCTTTTGTATTTAGTTTGATGATTAGTCTAAGTACGAGTTCATTATTCTCACCCCTTTGCAGCCTCACACTAACACAAATCAACACGGAGAGAAAAAAATGGGGTTATAGCATCAGAGCGCCTACGCGGTGATCCCATGCGACCTGCGTATGCATCGATACTATAATTTTATGCTCTGAGGGTACGGCTGCTATGTGTTTATAGCATCACGAGTCTGTGTGCGAGAGAAGCATTCAACACTATGGATTGAGTGCATATACTCTACACTAGCAGCGCA
>JAPYYV010004100.1:0-22161 GCA_030522625.1 Copidosoma aretas
TCTCTCCCCGCGGTAACCCAGGGCTCCAGCATTTAAACCTCCTGCTGCTTCCGCCGTCATTGCGCGTAAACTCGCTCCTTCCCTCTCGCTTTCTCTCGCTCGCCTGCATCCTGCGCAACCCGGACAGAAACACCATGGCACCGGATAAAACACTGCTGCCCCGGAGAGAGCAAAAAGGGAAGGGAGCGCCTCTCTCTCTCTCTCTCTCTCTCTCTCCGTCGCTCCCCTCGTGCACCGCGGAGCGACGCTTCGGAAAACATCTGCCGGGACGCCGCCGCTGGCTCGCACGGCCGCTCGGCGGGGTCAGTAACGAGAAAACCACCGGTGCGGCTCGGTCGGGCCGTATACACCATACACAGACGCGTTGAAAGCTGCACCCGACGGTCAACGTACTTTTCCGCATCCCCCTCGCAGCACGAGCGTCCCGCGGCGATCGTCCAGGGATAAACCGTCCGTCCCTCGCCGATTAACCGATGTACAACCCGGTCTCGAGCCACAGCGGCCGCTGAGATGTGCCAGCGGCACCGAGCCCCCGACTCCGAGGACAGCACCGAGCACCGCGGCCTCCCGTCGCCCGCGGCACCGACCGCCGCCGCCGCCGCCCCCCGAGACGTTCGTCAGCAGCGTCATGATCATCCTGGTGCGCAAGTAGCGGGACGGATCGGCATGCGAGGGCGGACGAGCGCGCCGATCGTGCGAGGTTTTTTCAGCGAGCGACCGCGCCGGGCGCGACGAGTCGAGGCGAGCGCGCAGGGAGGAAGGCGACGATGTACCAAATGAGCGACGCGGAGGCCGGGCAGCAGGAGTTCGGCGAGCAGTCGCACTGCTACACGAATCCCTCCTTCTGCCGGCAGTCCGAGTACCTGCCCGAGGACAGCAGCGATCTGCCCCCGCCGCCGCAGTTTCAGGTACGTCGAAGGAAAATCCTTCTTTCTCTCCTGCGTCGGTTTTTTTTCTTTTTTCTTTCTTTCTCTCCCCTTTTCCCTCCGAAAAAAGGATCCCAGGTATGCGCGCCGCCGACAATGGGATTTTGCTTCCTGTTGCGCCCCCCGGGGTGGGATACAATGGAGCGTGGGTGGAAAAACCGGCGCAACAAGTTTCATCGGGAGCGGGCTTGGAAAGTTTCTCCGGGGGTTTGGCGAATAAATGATGCACGTACGGCCGAGGGGTATTTTCGCGTACGTTGGTGCAGGGGGCTTTTTTAAAATCCGTGGTGATGCGGGGGATTCGGCCGCCAGGTGGCGCGTGGACGGGTCGTAAAAAGGAGGTTCCCAGGCCCATAAAGTACCTACTTGTGGGGTAACGCGATATGCGGGAAGACGAGACGCGATGATTGACAGCTCACTTTTACGCTTTTGGCCTACTGCATCAGGGTAAACCAATTTGTTGCGTCAGCTCGCCGTGTACTATACATATACTGGCAGTGCTCGTATTTTAACGCGTGTTTGCGAGAAACTATATTTTATTCCTCAACGCATATAAGATTACCCCGCTGATGGCAGCGTAAAAACGTCCTTACTTCGCGCTACACAGATACGAGTCGTGTATCGTAAGCCCTGCACTATACGTGCATTATACGCAGAAAAAGATTTAAGACTTCGGATTACTCAAACGTTTCTCGGATGCACGAGATAATCGCTCTCTCTACTCCTGCTCGAACCATCACCCGACGACCCCCTTCATCATTCCTTCCTCCCTATACGTCAGTTCGCGGAATCAAATTTTTACATGATACCACAACAATGGCGCACAACGTGCCTATTACGACGCAATTGCCGCGGGACAGCCGATAAGATTAGTTCAACGCATGTGTATACAATGTTTCGACCAAGCCCCGATGACAATAATTGTCAACACTATACGTAGGTGTATACGTAGAGAAACAGCCCGCATTTCCATCACAAAAGTCAAAAAATTCCCAGCTGGACGAGCTCCCGCCGCCCCCGGACATCCATCCTCAACCCAGCACCGAGTACGGCCAGGTGAACCAAGCCTTCCACGGCAGTCCGGAGTCCGAGCTGGGCCCGACCGGCCGCCAGCACCACCGGCGCACCCAGTCCGGCCTCGGCCACCCCGCGGCCGACCGCTACTGCTACATCGACGACAGTCCCGACCAGCCGCCCCCGCCGCCGCCGCCCTCGGCCACGGCCCCGTCGTCCCACAGGCGCTACGGCTCCCTGCCCGACCGCCGGCCCTGCGCCTACGGCCGCGCCAACCGCTACGAGTACATCCAGGACGACGCCAGTCTCCAGCTCCAGGTCCAATGCCAGTCCCAGCCGAGCCGGCCGATGGTGGTGGCCGCGGCGGCGGCGGCGGCGAGCTGGAGATACGAGTACGTCGAGCAGCAGCGCGTCCAGCAGAGGATCTGCCAGCAGGTACCGGTGCCCCCGCCCCACCCGATCGTACAGCGCGGGCCGCGCTACGCGGGGCTGGCCTGGAACGAGGAGGACGAGTCCAGGGACTGGCCGCGGAGGCGACAGATCGACACGCCGAACGGTAACGTTGCGACCCCCCCCCCCCCACTCCCCTTCTCCGCCGTCTTTCCAAAGTCTCGACGTTGATTTTCGGCGCTCGATGGGTAGTGCAACGCTCTTTGGGTCCAGCCGCCGATGGTTTGTTTTTCACGTGCAGTTGGCGCTACGATGCCGTGAATGATTATCTTCATTTTCCCACCCGAATCTGGCGCCGAGATCAACGTTGAGACTTGATGGTTATTCGTAATAAGGGAGCGTGCACATATCACGTAACGCGAAATTCGTTGATTCCCCCCTTACTCAACACTGTTTCAAATGGGACAAAATCCCAAATTCGTACCCCCCCCCCCCCCCACCCCCCATCCGGTGCGTGGATTATGTTTCTTTTTTCGTTTTTAATTTTTCATCATAACTCATATATACTGTTATTTTCCGAACGAGATTAGTACACGTCGATGTTGCAACCTTTGATTGTTATACCTGCGTAACCCGATGTGTTATCCAACTTTATTCGGTCACTGTATTTTTCGCGAATAACCATACGCGGTGCGCCACCAGTCGCGAAACATGGCTGAGAATCAAAAGGGGGCGGGTGGAGGATTTTTCCCACGCCGGTGCGCGCACGCGATCTCCCGTATAATGACGGCGCACGGCGAAAAGTCCTCCCCCCCCCTCCTCCCTCTTTCGAACACAAGCGTCATAAAAATACCACCTTTGATTCCTCTGTAATAATACGACAGGTCGCTACACGAGCATACCGATGCAGGAGGAGTACCCGCCGAGTCTCCCTGAGCGCAACTCCCACGACACGGGGCTCGGACTACAGCAGCAGCAGCGCATCGGCGGGAGCAACAACGCCCTGGCGACCCAGAAGCTGCACGAGATCCTGACGACGCCGCGAAAGCCGCGCAAGCGGTCGCAGAGCGAGGCGCTGTCGCCGATCAAGACGCCCCAGCAGCAGTTGGGCATCGTGCCGACGCACCGGGGGGCCTTCGCGACGCCAGGGTGCTCGCCCTCCTCCGCGGCCGGTGAGTTGATTGCGGGGGATTCTTTTTCCCCCTTTTTTTTTTTATTTATTTCCGTTCGGTGAAAAGTATCTTCCATTTTTCATCAAATCATATTCGGTACGAATGACACAACGGTATTATCGCACCAATCATCGCGCGATGTAAATTAGTTCGTACAGCCGCGAGTCGATTAAACGCAAGAATGTAAATATATACGAAGCATACCGCGCGGTAATATACCGGTGGAAAAAAAATTCCCACGATCTCACGTGATCGAGCGAACTGCTCATCGGCGCGCGCGAGGAATCTCCCCTGTAAAAACAATAGCCGTAAAAAAAGAGCCGCCGCCGCGCAACAACAACAACAACAACAACAACAACTCTCTCTTTCTCCCGGCCTCTCGCGTACAACGGTGCAGTATATATATATGCATTCACGCCTGGTGCGCACACACACTCATCGCACATTCCTTTCTCTTCGTCTCCCCTCGACGCCTGCCGCAGGTCACCGTACGATGAACTCGCCGATGCGTCCCCAGCAGCAGCAGCAGCAGCAGCAGCAGCAGCAGCAGCCACCACAGAGCTGCGCGACGCCGCAGGGCCGCGCACTGTCCCCGCCGCGCGGCAAGGGCCCCACGACCTCGACCCCGAACAAGGAGCCACCGTCCGCGCGGCGCTGTCTGCCCCTCAGCGAGCCCCTCGTCGTCGCCTCCCAGTCGGCGATGCTCAGGCGCCACCTCGAGGACAGCCAGGCGGCGGCCTACGGGCGCTCGGCGCCGCCGCCGAGGTACCGGCCGCCCGACGGCAGCGCGGCCGAGGAGGCCATGTACGTCGAGCAGAAGAAGGCCGGGTTCTACCATCAGGCAGTCGACAACGGGCCCTACGTCTCCCGCACCGCGGTAGTGAGTTTGGTTCGATTTTCGGGGAAGGGGCGGCCGGCAGGGCCGAGTCGCGCGAATCGCCCCGATGGGAGTCTTCGAAAGACTTTGCAAGAATGAAACACCACGAACGTACTTGAATATCTCGCAATGACCATCAAAGTCGTTGGAAGTCTTTTTAAAGAGTCGGTCCAAAGATTCGACGCCGATTTCCGCGTTGAATCAATGCGGATTCAATACTGATTCAGTGCCGATTCGTGTCGAATCAATGTCGATATTGTCAATTATAGGAACATTGAAGTTACATTGTTGATTTTTCGTTGAATCAGCGTTGATTCTATATAATACATCATGGCGTGAGAAATAATTATGATTCGGCACGGAATACCAGCTGATTGAACACGGATGCGGAATCAACATTGATCCAACGTAGATTCACTGTAGAATCGACGATGGAATTTACGACAGACTCGAGTGTTTCCGTACTCACAGAATCATCAACGCTGATTTGACACTAAATCAGTATTGTATTCGAATTGACTCAGTATTGATTCAGCGTTGAGATTTAATTCCATGGGGTGAACTACAAACGTGAACGCGAGAAAAGTTATGGGGGGTCTAAATTTTGGGTATCTTGTGCTTTTAAGGTATCGCCCCTCTCGCCGCCAATGAGCGAGGCGAACACGACCCTGGTCAGCAGCACCGACAAGTTCGAGAGGAAGAACGCTCCGATTTTACTGATGCTGGTCGGGATTCTCACCTGCGGACTGGCCATCTATCTGTCCTGGACCCAGGAACGAAGGTACACTCGATATTTGATTGAGGGGATGGAACACGACAACCTTCATAGTGCAACCTACCTTACCGGCGATCAGGGTTTTTTTTATCATTTTCATTCAAATAATGCAAAACGTATCGGAATCAAAGGCTTTCATAAGGGCATCCATCTAGTTGGCCAAGATACGTTTTAATTTCTCGGCGAAAGAATTTCCAAGTTGTCGTTAATATCGTCCCTACAGAATTGTCATGGTGAACAATGATAGGATAACCTATCGAGGGGCATACAGACTTACATAATGCCGCGTCCTTTCAGGTACTACTACGACAGCGCGGTGGGCTGCGGGGCGTTCTGCGCCCTGGCGGGTGCGAGTCGTAGCCTGCGCCGCACCTGGACCGGGCTCTGCCTGGCGGGTCTGTGCGTGGTGACGTGCACGGGGCTCTTCCTCCTGTCCGCCAAGTCGCCAAGGATCGGCACGCCCCTGCACGACGTGACCGCGGGTGCGCTCTGCGGCGTGTCGCTGCTCGGCGCCGCGCTCGCGTTCCTCGCTCTGCTCTCGCCGAGGTGTACCCTCGGTCGGCATCACAGGGTACACTCCTGGATTCCGAGTTTCAGCGCCTGATGAAGATTTATGTATACATCATTTAATATGTCTCTCGTTACTCCGATGATGGAACGATCTGCATCTGCATCAGCAACCGATCGCGGGATTTAAAGGGTTTTTTTTTTTTTTGGTTCGTAAGTTTTCCAGGTAGGCTATATATTCAAAATTACTTTTTGACAGTGGGAATCGTAGAATAATTTTTGGATACACTGTTTTCTACGATAGTGATCACCAATTTGTAAAAATTTTACTTAAAACAGACGATATTTTGATAGCTGAATTTCCCGTGCATGCAGCGCAGTCTGTTCTATTATTGTATTCTTTCATATGTACATTGGTAGACTAAAATATTACTTTAAAAACAATTGTAGAAAAAATTTGCTGGATCGAGATCATAGGTAATGAAAGACTTTGCACCCGTTGCTTGTATTTTATAATATGACAAAAAGAAATGTATACCACATCAGTTTTTATCTGTAATTTTTCACGAGCTGCAAGGTTTTTGCGTAAAAATATTATAAAACGCAATCAAGGGTTCTCTCATTATCTTTGATTCTAGTACTATATCAATAAGAAATCATATATTATATATTTGTATAAAACTATAAATTATAAGATTATTTTAATGCTTTCTACTGTAGTAAGTTATGATAGTTGTACTTTGTAAAAATGTGAGCTGACCATGTTGGGCAGGCGGTATTAAAGAGATGGACTTGTAATAACTCGAGGTTCGAGTCTTTATCTCTACCTTGTCATATGTATGAATTGAGGAAAAAAATATTGAAACCGTACAATAACAGTAAACACTTCAATAAAGTTGTTTTGAAAACCGATTTTGATAGCATGTTTTCGAAATAAGTTCTTCATATAACTTGTAATATATTTATAATGAATTACTGTAATCACAAATCAATGAAAGTATAAACAAATTTTACAAAACATTTTTATTATATTTAATAAATACAAATTTAAAATATCTTGGCTTATCTTTAATAAATCGTATACTTGTAAAAATTAAAAAAACATCCAGTATGTTTCAACACAATCAAATTTCTTGCTTCTCCATCTCCAATTTTTTATAAGCCTTAAATATTACAGAAAAAAATGGTTAGGTACACTTTTATATTTATTATATATTTGTTTATTTTACATCGTTAATCGTAGTATGACTTACATTGTCAGCAATAATTTTTAAATGCTCAGAAGTTTCACTGTCCAGCTGAGACAGCATTTTTGTGAAATAAGAATCGCACTTATTCAGCAGAACATGAGGATGATCGAATTCAATCGCCTCGCCGTGATCCATCACAAGTACTTTATCGCTGTCCATAATTGTATTAAGTCTATGTGCTATTGTTAATACTGTACAGTCTTTAAACTAAAAATTGCATTCGACGCATTACAATAATGTCAATTTCTTTTGCCATGATGATTAATTTTTAAACAATATTAGATACTAACATTTCTTCTGATGACTTTTTGTATAAGCGCATCAGTATCTGGATCAATATTCGCCGTAGCTTCATCCAACACCAAAACTTTGCTTTTTTTCAATATAGCTCGAGCCAGGCAAAGCAACTGACGCTCTCCAGTACTGAGATTTTTTTGATTAACTAAATGATCGAGTGATGTGAAGATCTTTTTCAAATTAACTTCCTGCAAAGCTGTCCAAAACATGGCATCGTCGGTTTTTCTAAGAGGATCGAGGTTGTCTCTCAGTGAAACGGAAAATAAAATCGGCTCCTGGGGAATGACGCTAATATTGCCTCGCAGATCGCGAAGACTAATTTTAGTCACGTCCACCTCGTCTATGAGAAGTTTACCTTCGGTCTCAGCCATATGTAATAGAGCCGATATTAAAGAAGATTTTCCTGCACCAGTTCGACCAACTATTCCCACCTTCAGAAATATTAGAAATTACGATTTTAAATGAGAAATATATGGTAATTATGGATTTCCAAAAACTATGTTCACCTTCATTCCAGGTTGTACTTTCAAGTTGAGATTTTTCAATATCGGCTCTACATCGTCTGTGTATCTGAGATATAAATGATCAAACATCATCTCTCCTTTTGTTGGCCAATTTTTGGGTGGCTCTTTTCCTGGTTCATTTTCCACAGGTCCTTCCTGCTCTAACTTTGTGAACTGAAAGAGCCTTTCAACGCTGATCATGTTTGATATGACTTCACCGGCGAGTTTCATGCCGTACTGTAATGTATCACAGATACCTAGAATTTGTGTTATTGCCAAACCAACTTTTTCGTCGGATGTACCTTCTTTGTCAAAAACGATGAAACTATATGTAACAGTGGAGACGAAAAAAATTGATATCAAATCAACCCAGTACCCAAAAGACGTCAAGGTAGATATCACCAAAGAGTATGATGGTGTATGATTGTCTTGTTGGTTGTCAAACTGCTTGCACACTATATTTTCTGCTCTACACGACCTAATCGTTAACAGACCGGATATCGATGAATTGGCCAAAGAAAGAACCGGGCTTTTTGCTAAACGATAAAACACGGTTGGTATTCTTTTGTTCGAAATATTCAAAAAGTAAAAGTTTGTTTGATTTATTACCGTTGCCTTCTAATCTTTTTACTTTCTGGGCAGTTGCAAGGTAAGTGTTCTTTATTTTCAACTGTAAAAACAGCATGATGCTCATTGGAAAGATCATCCACGGGTTTATGACTAATATTAAAATCAATATTCCAGCTACACTAAAAAATCTTTGCAAACATTCGATCATCGATTGTGTAAGAACTTCATCTGCAGATCCCAAGTCTTTTGAAAAACGATTCAGAATTCGACCTGACGTTGTGAAAAAGTAAATTTAGTTTTATTTTTTAATGGAAAGAATAATTCACTGATTTATATTTTAATTAATACTCACCCGAAGGGTTCTTATCGAAAAAACTCATTGGTGCTTTTAATACATTGCTAATCATTCGATTATGAATATTGCAGCTGGATTTACTGCAAATTTTGAATAATAAAACGTTTCTTGCAGTTGACATGATTATGGCCCCGACGAGTAAAATCCCGTACACGTGAAGACCGTAATTTTTTGTAATACTATGGAATTTTGTTATTGATGGAATTAAAGTTGTATTACTTATATTAAATGAACTTCTGGTATGAGAGTTATTTTTATTTTCTACATTTATCACAGAACTCATCGCTTCTTTCGTTCCAGTCCTATGGATATCGTCAGAGTTTGTACTAATATAATTTTATAAAATATATCATCGTCTCTCGAATTTCGAATCTTACCAATAAGCCAGCCAATAATCACTTCCACTAATGAAAGCTTGAGCCAATACAAAACAAATAATTGTGAACAAAATCAAAGTATATGACCCACAGGCTTTGAAATATTTCCAATAAACACTTTTTTTCATTTTTCCCTTTGCCAAAAGTTCCTCCGCTGCATTTGGTTCTTCGCTTTCTTCAGATTTGAAAATAATATCGTCAGATACGTCTGCAGTATCATTGGGATTTTCTTCATCCATAGATGACTTGTCTGATGACTCTTTTTTAAACGTAGTCTCATTATCATTACTAAACTTTTGAAAACTTTTGAAATCACCTTGAAATACTACTTTACCCTACAAAATGTATACAACGTGTAAATGTGACATACAAATATAACTTTGGCTCATCACAAACCTTATCCAGATAAATTATCGAGTCTGCTTTTTCCAAGAATTGCACTTGATAAGTTACTATCACGCGTGTTTTATCCTTTAAGTATCCATTTATGCAATCATCAAATAGGACTTTATTGACACGAGTATCTAGTGCTGAAAATGGATCATCCAGAAGATAAATATCGGCGTCTCGGTAAACAGCTCTAGAACAAAACACTTTTCACTAAATTTTTCGACGGTATATTTGAAAAGCATGGAAATTCACACTCGTCTGGTTACCTTGCTAAATTCACTCTAGCACGTTGTCCACCGCTTAGAGCAGAGCCTTTATCACCAACTATAGTGTTATCACCATGTGACAACTGTTTCAAATCGTCACCCAAACAGCATGCTTGAATCACGTGATTATACTTCACCTTGTTCAAAGATTCACCAAAGAGAATGTTATCTCTGACCGAAGACGCAAAAAGCCATGGATCTTGACTGGAGTAAGATATATTACCGAAAACAGAAACCTTACCGTTTCTTGCTTGCAGCTCTCCAAGGATTAGTTTTAAAAGTGAGCTCTGAAAAAAGTGTTCTTACACTTATAACTTACATAATTATTATTTCTTTTAAAAAGAAAACAAGATTTCACGTTTTTATCGCTTTTGTACAACTCCTTTTTGATACCTTTCCTGCGCCAACAGATCCCGTGACTGCAAGAATAGAGTTATTTGGGATATCGAAATCAATGTGATTTAAAATATAGGATACTGGATCTTCTGTCCAAGATGCATCAACTTTTCTTATTGAAACGCTAGCGCTGCCATCATTTTTATTTAATAAATTGTTTCTTAACGGGACTTCTTCAGCCAATAAAAACCTCTATCAAGAATATGTTCTAAATTAAAATATGTTTATCAAACTTGTCTATACGTTTCAAATGACATACATACCTGGATACGACTGACCGATACACTAGTTTCAGCATAATTATGTACACCTTGAAGCAATGCGATGGATTTTGTCCACTGAATTGTAGAATAAAATTGAAACAGCATAAAAATTTTGTCAGTCGACAGAGGAATATCCTGTAGAGCATACACCAATATGGTAATGAATAGACTTGTTCGGTTTATGTAAAAAAAAGATGCACTAGCGGCTCCTTTTAGATAGTTTATAATAAGCAAAATCTTGATTTCGTTTCTGTAACAATAATACATTTTATACGTTGTCGCAGAAAAAATTATTTATTCGATAACCTCACGTCAACATTGTTAATACCTTCTTGCAAGATATGAAAGATTTTCAAAAAATGGTTCCCAAGTGTACATCTTAACAACGCGAATTCCATGAATGGTTTCATTAATCAGTAAAACTCTTCGATCAGTTTTTTCCGTCAACTTTTGACGTAGAGCATGCACAAGTTTACCAATGTATACTAAAATTTATTGTTATGTATTAATTTTTATTAAAATTTTTTCTGTACATAGTAACTACCATTACATTAGACAAATATTGTTACATCCTCATGTTCAAATTTTATCTCTACGAATATTTTTCATTTACGATAAAAGTTACATTCAAAAATCTATTCTTACCTTGTACTGGAATCGTTTGTAAAATTAATACCACCAATCCAATCAACGATACGACACCCATTTTACACCACAGAAAGTAAGCAATCACCAGAATTTGTATTGGTGACACCCATACATAATGAAGGAAATTTAGAACAGTTTCAAATCTCGCTACATCATTTGATAATAAATTTATTACTAGCCCTCCAGAAGCTTTGTTAGCTGATGTGCAAGACAACCGTATAATCTGTAACCAATCACCTTAATTTTGTAACTTGATTTACAGAAAAATTAAGTACTATTAGTTTCAAAATAATTGCTTTCATTACCTTTCTGTATATTAATGAAGACGATGCAATTCTCAATCGCATGCCGAGTTGTCGAGCTTGGTATAAAGTATGGCAAAAAATCGCAGAATCCAAAAGAGTTGTAATAACAACGACAGTAGCATAACTGTAAGCATCATTTGAAGACGATATTGCATTTGGAGCAAAGTGTCCGATTAAAAGACCCAAGGATATTATCTGTAACGGCCTGTATACAATAAAATACTACATTGTATGCGCAATTTAGTTCATTAGCCTATATTTTTCATTTTATTTACTAGACTAACTTTATAACAACAAGCAACAGGAATGTACTTATTCCTAGTTGTGCAAAAGACCACCCGAAGGTAGCAATGATGGCTCTTTGGAAACTGGCTTTTGTCTGGCATTTTGAAGCTCTGCTGATTTCTTTTTTCCAATTACTTTCCAATTTATCACCCAGTGACTCACTAGCATCTTTTGGAAAAACATCCGGCAAGTCTTGTGGTGCAAGGTCATTTTTGCGTCCGTGAGAAAATATAGGGACTATCCAGCTGCCAATAACGAAAGGTTTTCTTTACAGTACAATTAAAATGGCAAACCATATTTTAAAATGAAATTAAATATACTTTTCGTAAAGAAGAATTGAAGCTAAATTTATTTATTATGAATAAATGAGCCAGTTTACATTTGTATTTAAAATATTACAATTTAAAAAAATTATGAAATGTGTGCTCGAATGCTTTAGTCACATCGTTCAAAATTTCACAGTGCACCTTATTTATGAGTTTGAACACATGGCTGCTAGTTATAAATAGATAGGTACAATTATAGATACAAGAAATGAATGATAATAATATGATGACTAGACTCAGAACAGTTTAACAAACCTCTAAAGCGAAAAATGTATTGTAACCGAGAATTATATCTAGAGTGAATTATAATTAATTACTAATCAAAAATAAAAACCATACGCATTTCTAAAAAATATATAGCTATGTACTTACCAGAAAAATATTTTTTTCAGTAGATTGGCGTGTAATCTGGGGTCTGGTTTTTTATAGTTTTTTTCATTATTCATTCTGCTTGATAAATTACTAGTAGCCTTTTAAAACGCTTAAAACATTTTTCGTTGTCTGGCTTACTTACGTAACGAACGAAGGTATTTTCAGTTTGGCACCCATCAACTGAATGTGTTGCAACACTATGGCGAACGATTTTTATAATAGAAAGACCTGTGGGATCCTACAAAAAGTTTTTCTTTATATTTTCTACACAGATAGGCCCGAACTTAATTACCTTTTTTAGTAAAAGTGACAATAATTTGCCTAATTGTTGCTTGTGCGCCATTCAGTTGCATTTTATCAACTAATTTTGGTTGCTTTAAATATACGAAGACACTCTTTCATAAAGATAATGAATCTCAAGCGTGAATTTGGGTATTAACTGAATCAACAAAATACATTCAGTCGAAATTGGAACAGGCTTGGCTCGTCGAAAAGATAAACGTTCGTATGCAAATTTGGTCTTCAAAACAATAATGAATGAGATATATTTTTTTTAAATTCGCGAACACGGCATTTCAAGCAGAACGAAAGCTAAAGGAAAGGTGAGAATTAACGTATGTTATTAATGAGGTCTCCAAGGTATGTACTATTTCAAACAGCGTTTGATAATGTTTATTCTGTAAAATAAATATTTAAAAAATGAGTGTTATAATTGTTGTATGGCTGAATAGAATATTCAGTTTATAATTAATGTACAAAAAATTGGAGCCTGATCATCGCAGTCACGAATAGCCACGTGCCTGCCGATCAAAGTATTTTGAAGAAGTTGACAAGATACAGATGTGCTTAACCAAAACAGTTACCTTAAAAACGAGGCAAATTATTTTTAAGTCGCCTATACTTAAGTATTTATCAATAATGTGAGTTAGAAACAGCCATTAATAAATAATTTTTATTTCAACTTCAATGTGGTAATATTGCAAGTGATCACGAATCATTGTCGTTTTCACTATCAGTCAATTATTTACGAAGATATAAACATTTTAAATATTGTTTGTATGGCTAGCTTATTTAATGTTGAAACTTTATTATTTTGTTACCCAGATTGCCAGACACTTGTTAAAACCAATAAGACGATTTTCGGAGCCCATTAATATAAGTACAAAAAATTTATTTTAAATTTACATACCTTTTATTAACAAAGTTAGGATCACACAAAAAATTATTTAGCATATTCTTACTGATATAATTAGTAACACATAAGAAAAGCCAGTTAAATAAAAAACAAATATATTTCTAAAAACTGTTCGCTATTGCAATAACAATTTGATCTTCTATAAATAATCAGTTCGAGGATAAAAATAATAGTTTTCAATGATGTACCTGATAAATGCAACTTATAAAGTGAAGATTCAAGATATTCAATACTGAATGTCAATGACTAATGTGGATACCAATAACTTTGTGTGAAAAAGCAAAATAGTTGGATTAATAACCGCGCGCGAATACATTTATACTAAATGTCAGATCCTGTATTCATCTTTTGTTTTAAAAAAATATTGGGATATCTTACACAGTAAAAACTGATTACCCGTGCAATAAAATAATAGATAAAGTAATAAAATCATGCGACGATAACGTTGGAGATTATACCTTATACTGCAGTGACTCTAATAGACCATTTGAACAATATGTAACTGTATACATGTGGTGATATGGTTCATTTTAATACAACTATGATTAAAAATATTCAGGTTGTATTTTATTTACATTCTTCTTTTGTTTCTATTCTATAATTTTCATAAAAATACAATCTTATACAGATTAACTACTTAAAAATACGGTTAATGAATCACAATAAAAGAACTTTTTTTAATTATTTAGTACACACGATTTTAACAATTTGCGAATTTCGATGATAAAAAAAATATTTTTCACGTATAAAAACTACTAATTACAATCATTTTAAAATAAATTATTTACATCATCACATTTACCGTCAATTTCACAGTGTCACTAAACTTCTTCCCTTTCTCTGAATAGTTTTTGGCATCAGTATTAATCTTCTTTTGTTTTGAAGGCCTGAATTAAATAGAAAAAATACATCAGCATGGTTATCAATTGAATGGAATTATAGCGATAAGTACACTAATAACTCACGTTTTCAGCAACAGTTTTAAGATGCAAGGCCATAGTGTTTCCGGTTTGCTGCACCATTTTAGTAAAATATCCATTATTTTTTTGCAGCAAAAGATACGGATGATCAAATTCTACTGCTTCGCCGAAATTCATTACTAAAACCTTATCGCTGTCCATTATAGTATTTAATCGGTGGGCTATCGTCAATACCGTACAGTTTTTGAACTACAATCAACGAAAATGTCATGTAGAAACAATAGTTTCAATATTTTGTACTTTTTTCCAGCAATCGATGAAACTTACATTAATCCTAATAGTCTTCTGTATCAGAGCATCAGTGGTAGGATCAACATTAGCAGTTGCTTCGTCGAGTATAAGTACTCGACTCTTTTTGACGACCGCACGAGCCAAACACAACAGCTGCCTCTGCCCAGCACTCAAGTTGCTGCCGCCTTGTTCAACAGACTGGTCAAGGGAAGAGAAGGCCTTGTTGAGCTCGACATCTTGCAGTGCCGACCACAATTCAGCGTCTTCGAATTCATGGAAAGGATCGAGGTTGTCTCTGAGAGAAGCCGAAAAGAGCATTGGCTCTTGGGGTATGATGGAAAGTTTGCTGCGCAACTGGCGCAAACCGATTTTCCCAGTGTCAACTCCATCGATGTACAGTTTACCTTCTATTTTCGCAAGGTGAAACAAGGCTGAGATTAAAGAAGATTTTCCCGCCCCGGTACGTCCGACTATGCCGACCTGCAAAAAAACATGATTAATCCTCATTTTCTCGCTCTGTGCAAGTCGGGAGCCTCATCCCCATTTTTCGATTTCCCACATGATTATATCATAAGTATTAAAATCAGTTCAAGTCACTAACATTCTGATATGATAATGTGATGCAAACAATTTTACCTTCATTCCCGGCTCCACGCTGAAGTTGAGATTCTTCAAAACCGGCTCAACCGTATCAGCGTATCTTAGATACAGATGATCGAATACGACCTCTCCTCTACTGGGCCACTCCTTGGAAGGTTCCTTGCCAGGATCGCTCTCGAATGGTCCCTCTTGATCAAGTTTCGTAAACTGGAACAGCCTCTCGACGCCGATCATCTGCGTTACCATTTCCGCGGCCATCTTCATACCATGCTGCAGCAAGCCGGTCACAGCCAGAACTTGAGTTATTGCCAGACCAACCTTATCACCCGAGACACTCTGATTGTTGAAAAGGATAAAGCTGAACGTGACGATGGTGACGAACGTCACCGATACTAGGTCGATCCAGAATCCAAAGGCTGTCATGGTGGATAGTACTAGGGAGAACGTGGAGGTGTGACCGTCTTGGAAGCTGTCAAACTCTTTGCAGACCATCGTTTCTGCTCGGCACGATCGGATGGTCAGTAGACCCGACAGAGACGAGTTGGCATGCGATAGAACTGGACTTTTTGCTGTAAACATGATTGTTTTATCAGGATATCAAAAAGATAACATTTTTGTACTAATGATCGTATATGTATCCTTACCATTTCCTTCTAACCTCTTGACTTTTTGTGCAGTATTGAGGTAGATATTTCTTATATACAGTAGAGCAATGAGCATGAAGAACATTGGGAAAATCATCCACCAGTTGATGATAAGAATTTGAACGGCAACGCCAATGATGGTGGACAGTATCTGGAGGGATTCGACCATGGCCATGGACAAAATTTCATCCACAGCCCCAAGATCCTTGGAGAAACGGTTTAAAATTCTACCGGATGAATTGACGTCGAAAAACCTCATGGGGGCCTTTAGTATGCAGTTTATCATCAAGTTATGTATGTTGTAACTTGCGTTCTTACAAATCTTAAGGAATATAATATTCTTGCCGGTTGCCATGATTACACTTCCGAAAACTAGAGCACCGTATACGTAGATTGCAAGGTTTTTATTTATAATCAATAGTGATTCCGTGTTAGTCGCTAGTGACATGTTTGTTCCCGTGCCAAATGACGGTGCTGCATTCGTGTTATTATTGTCTTCTTCTATTGTGTGGCCACTCAAATGAGCCTCTTCGTTTCGAATCCTACGAAAAAAATATATGTATATATCTATGCGTACGCGTTATTTAATTGTTAAGAAACGTTAATCTTACCAATAGGCAAGCCAGTAATCACTGCCACTACAAAGTACTTGAGCGATTATGTAAGAGATCATGAATACGAAAAGCAAGCAATGAGAACCGTTTGCTTTGAAATATTTCCAGTAAAGGGACGTGGCGACGTTTCCTTTGGCGACAAGTTCTTGAGCTTCCTTTGGCTCCTCTTGGTTGTTGTCTTCGTCGGGAGTTATCATTTCCAGCGGACCCTCATTATCATTTTTTTGAGCTACATCTTCGACCGGCGTTCTCTCCGGTGATTCCCCTTTTTCCAAATGCTGATAGTGTTCACCGTGATTCTTGAAGTTTTCAAAACTTCCTTGGAATTCCACTTTGCCCTACGAAATATATTCATCATTGGTTCAAGTAGAAAAAAATCAGTTTTTTTAGATTGTTGACGTATGAATAGATTAGTAAAAAGAAAAGCAATGAAAAGGAAGTAATCTAGATTTTTATGCTCCAAAAAAATGATAAAATAGTATATTTCGTATCGATTTGAGGAAGTTCAAAATTTTTTTATAAAATACGGTTGTCATCACAATCGTACAATATTGGCCTTGGTAAACAAGTTCAGCCAACTGTTTTCATTCAAATACCGTCCTACCTTCTCGAGAAAGACGATCGCATCAGCCTCCTTTAAAAACTGCACCTGATGCGTCACCAGGACGCGAGTCTTGTCCTTTAAGTACCCGTTGATGCAATCCTGGAAAAGGCGTTTGCCAACTCGCGTATCGACAGCCGAGAGCGGATCGTCCAGTAGGTATATGTCCGCGTCCCTGTATACAGCTCTGAAAAACCGTCCACAGATCTAAAAATCCTTCCCACCTGTGCACCATGTGAAAGCCTAATATAGATGAAAATGTTACCAACCTCGCCATATTGACCCTGGCGCACTGGCCACCGCTCAGCGACGATCCCTTATCACCCACCAGGGTCCTGTCCCCATGCGGCAGCTGCTCGAAATCCTCGACCAGACAGCAGGCCCGAGTCACGCGATTGTACTTGTCCTCGTCGTACGGCTCGCCGAAGAGTATGTTGTTCCTCACCGAGCCGGCGAACAGCCAAGGCTCCTGGCTGGCGTAGGACAGGCTAGCGCTAACGGTGACCTGGCCCTGGCTGGGCCGTAGCTCGCCTAGGATCAATTTTAGAAAAGAGCTCTAGAAAACAATAAGGGACCAAACGGTTGCGGATCAACTATAAAATCAATCTGCAGCCACGGGGTTTTCGGCGCTTCCCTGATAGCGCACGCGCAACGTTTCAAAAACGTTGAAAAAACGTTGTGAGCATGACCCCGCTGATTTTTGTGACTGAGATTATTTAACGCCAATTGGCACATAATATGTGGACCATTAATGATACACAATTTAGATAACAATACTTGAATTGAGTTGGGGACCAAAGTACTACATGATAATTTTTGGTGATATTTCATTTCATTTTTTTTCAAAGACTAATAACGAGGTTACAGTAAACCAGCTAAGTTCCCTGCGTTAGATATTGTTATCTAGATGTTATTCACCGGATTTGGCCACACATTGTACATAAATTAACGCGAAAAGAGTTTAAAAATTACTTTCACCCACAAAAACCAGAGGACGTTTACAACGTTTTTATAAAGTTATACGTAAAAACAATATTTTGTTCAACGTTTTTGAAACGTTGTGTGCTATCAGGGTTCACAGTGAATACATGAGTTGATATATAATTTTATTTATCATCAAATACTTCCGATTCACTGTGCATCTCGTAGATAAGTGTGATTTTGTAGGATTTACCTTTCCGGCGCCAACAGAGCCGACGACCGCGTACAGGCTCCCGTTCGGAATGACCACGTTGATGTCGTAGAGCGTATTAACGATCGAGTTGTCCAGCCACGACGCGTTCACCTTCTCCACGGACACGCTCGTGTTCTTTTCGATCTTCTTTGGGAATTTTTTGGCTCCGCCGATCTCTTGCAGGAGCAAAAATTTCTGAGACAAAAGTAAATCGACACTATATTACCATCTACGGTCGACATTACCAGTGAAAGCTGATAGTTGGTAAGATTTACTTGAACTCGATTCATCGACACTTTGGCTTCGGCGAAAAAGTGCAGTCCCCGCGGCAAGAGGATCGCCGTGGATACTTGCAGCGAAATATAAAACTGGACGATCATAAAGACTTTTTCGGCCGTTACGACGTTGCCCTGCAGGGTGTACACCAAAATCGTCACAAAGAGCGATGCACGTTGGGCGTAAGTGAACGACGCCCAGGTCGCGCCTTTCAAGTAGTTGGCCGTACCGATGACGTTGAGCTCGTTTCTTTGACAGAGAACATTTTTGTTTTCATAAAACTATTAATCATATCGTGGAAAATATATGATTTGCCTGTAGGTATACCTTCTGGCAAAATAAACGAGCTGCTGGAAAACTGGCTCCCAGGTGTACATTTTGATGACGCGAATGCCGTTGATTATCTCGTTCATCAGGAGTACTCGTTTGTCGGTCCTCACCGCGACTTTTTTGCGGAGGCCGTGTATCAGCTTGCCGAAGTAAACTGGAATTTACCGTGGATCTTAGCAAGGTATCTACGATGAACTAGTTTTATCATGATTCAACCCTATCCCCCTTTATTGTGGCATACCATGATTTTTCTGAAGACTCCCTCTCTCTGTACGATCCTACCAGATTTATTTTTTCATCATTTTTATTCCGCAAGAGAATTTGTACTGTCAATGTTTTAGAGGATTTTTAAAATTAAAATAGTAAAACCTACTCAACATTTTATAATTTACTAATTGTAAAATACGCGTGAAAAGTTCATCAGATTTTTGCTCAGAATGTTTAAAATTTATTGTCAGTTTTGGATTCGATTCTCCAATATTGATAAAACGTTAAAAAGAAAAAAAAACATATAATATGTATAAACTCAATATCTGTACGGAACATTTAATGGCATCAGCTATGGGTTCAATACTGAAGCATTAAAAATAGAACAAAGGTTCAACAACGAAATGTTGCCACGTCCATTGACATTTGTCTTTCTCCTATTTTTAAAAATGAGAAATTTGTTTTTCCTTGCGCTATCTGCTCCATATCCGCCTATACGTTACAGTGGTAGGTACATTCAGTCGTTGTCACGAGTTAAATTATCAGCCAAGCGTAGCAGCTGGGAATACACTCAGAACTCTCTACTATCTTGCCGGAAGGCATGTTCGTCCATAGATACGTGAGGCAAGTAAAATCCAATTAGCGCCATTCGCACCGTACGATTCTACGTCATGAATCATGCACCCTTTTAACCCACATAGGCAAAAATTTCATTGTATTTTTTTGACAAAAAAAAAATATACTTGACGTGCGTGATAAATTAGTGATCCAACACAAAAAAAAAAAAAAAATTAAAAAAGAGACCCATCTTTTTAAAGCCAAAAACAAAAAAAACATTATTCGCCCAACAAACTATGATAAGTAATACTTTTACTGATAAACCACCCAAAATCAAAGCGATTCAAAATTTCAATGTGCCACAATTGTCATTGTACTTGAAGAGAAAAAAAGTCGCGCACCCTGAAACGGTATGGTCTGCAAAACCATGAAGAGAACTCCGGGCAACGCAGCGACGCCGACGCTCATCCAGACGAGGTAGCCGATCACGAGTACTTGCAGCGGCGTCACCCACAGGTAGTGGCAGAATATGAAAAAATTCTCGAACCTGACGACGTCGTTGGACAGTAGGTTTATCATCAGCCCGTTTTTGGCTATCGTCGCTGAAGCGCAGGACAAGCGCATCGCCTGAAAACATTGTTGCACTCGTTCATATCCATATGCTTTTGTCTGTGTCGACGTCTTTGTGGGAAAAGGTATCTTTATTTTGAGTTGGACAAAGTCATCCGTGAAATCCAAAAGTTTACTTTCCTTTAGAAAATAAACTCTGTATCGGTCGAATATCAAACAAGATTTGGATATTGCAACCGTTTTTTGCCAATTCTCCGCTTTGTCGATGAAACACCTTTTCCCACCGCGCAATGCACGAAAGATGCCCCGTATATACTTTTCTGTAAACCAACGACGACGCCGAGACGCGCAGCCGCATGCCGAGCTCGCGGCACTGGTAAGTGATGTGGCAGAAGATGATGGACTCCAAAAAGGTCATCACGACGACGCAGGTGGCGTAAATTACCGCCCCGCCGGTCGTCGACGTCGCGTTGGGCGAAAAGTGCCCGACGAGTCGGCCCAGAGCCACGGGCTGCAGGGTTCTGTAATAGACATACGCGAGCGGGGATTACAATCGGTGCCCCTATATATACGTGATGGGTGATAGGTCATGATTGATCGAGCGGACGGAAAGGGCGTCCACCGCGAGTCCCGAATCAAATTTGTACCAGTTGTTGCTCGTACACGTATACTGTATATTATTATGAGTAGCTTGCTTACTTCACGACCAGAGTTAGGAAGAGCGTGTACACTCCCAGCTTGATGTACGTCGGCCCGTAGGTCTTGAGAACCGCTCGCTGGAAGCAGGGCTTGCGCTTGCCCAACTGGGCGCTGTTCACCTCTCGCGTCCAGTTTCTGAAAGGGACACGCGGGCATTTTTGAGATACATTTTTTCATCCATCCAACGCGTGGTACAATACAAGTACGCAACGTTCACCTCTCCAATTGGTCGCCGAGGGTTTCGCTGACGTCGCGCGGCAGGCTGTTGTGGATGTTCTCGGGCTCGACGTCGTTTTTGCGACCGTAGCAGAAAAACGGGACGAGCCAGCTGCATCGGGAGGGGGAACAAAAAAAAAAAGGGAAACAGTAGTTTCAATTTGTGATAAAACGGTTGCGGTCGCGCCGACTCGGCATTGTTCGGAGTGTTATGTATTATGCGCTTGAACATTATGTAAACGCGAAATACGGCGAGTCGTATCGTGTACTATTTTTTATCTTTTCCTGTTCTTAGTTCAGCGGAATACAACTGTGTTTTTTTTTCGTTTTTATCTTTAATCGGGTGTTTTAAAATTTAGTCGAAAGTGTATGTGTTTTAATATTGGTATACCTATGCAACGATCGAGTGAGCGGGAGTTGATTTTTAAAATTGTATCTCCAACACCTGCAGAGACAATGGATAATAACAGATAAATTGGATCTCAACTTTCGAAAAGTAACATCGTTTCAACAAGAAACGATTACTCCAATATCTTAAGAGACAAACAGAACCTGGGAGATATAAATTGTATCAAATGAAGCAATTAAAATACTCTGGAACCTCGATTCTTAGCGATGATGGAACGCAAAAAACAAAATGCTCAGCTGCAGTCAAACACACTCTACGTTACAAGAAACAAACCTATAGTCTAGGAAAAAAAAAAGCCCATTATATTAACCATCGGTCGGTGTATCTTTTTTCCGGCTCTAATTATGCACAAGTGTCTCGTAAACTTTGTCAGGAAAATGAATCATTCGCGCTCCCCGCCGAAGTCGAGTCATTAAAATTAGGTCTTCGACTTTTTACCTCGTTTTCCCCGACCACTCTACTTCCGCTGTTGCCGATTCATTCGAGTATACGCTTTTTTCGCCGACGTTGTTTCTTGAACACTGCAGGCAGTTATTGCAATTGCACTCGAGTGCAAAAAACACGCGCGCACAAGTCGGAGATAACCGCTATCT